>JAVJIF010013023.1:0-125094 GCA_038442645.1 Agave tequilana | reverse complement strand
TATACTTTGATATACAAACATGCTTGCACAAAATCAAGGCATGTTATAAAAGATTGGACTATTTTTGTAACTTGGAAATATTTGGCTCATGATAAAAACTGTTTTCCAAAACAATATTTTTTCAAATCTTCATCAAATACAAAAACAAGATATACTTTTAAGCATAGTGTGTATGGATATGATCCACTACACAATCAAGATGAAATATCTATATTTTGACATTAGGCTCTAAATAAGGTTTTGGTTGAAACATATAACTTTGAATACCAAAAATCAAAACTATGTTTTTCCAAAAAGAAAGTCTTTTCTAAATCTGAAAATTCTTTTATATGAAAAGACAAGTAATCAAGAGTGTGTGTGTGATATATACTTGAGCAATCCACCAGCTATTCTATCCTTTACATTTTATCTAAAACATAAAAATCTTATACCTAGACACAAGCCTTGATCTTGAAGTCTTCCCTTGAAGCCTTCTCATCATCTTGACTTGGTCCAAGCTTGATCCAAAAGCTCCTTGGATCACACCGTGCTAGCTCCAAATCTTGACATTTTATCCTTTGTTGAGCTATGCACCTACTAAGATCTTGATAATGAATCTGTCACTAATTAAACACAAGATCATTAGTAATATAACTACATGAGTTGATCATCATCAAAACTAGAGTGATGGGCCTTTGGGCCAACAATTTGACCTTCCAAATAGGGAAGTTCAACCCATCAAATTTGGGTGGGGACTTGATGCTAGAGAAGTCTAGTGATGCCATGAAAATAAGTTAGTGCACAAACAAATGATAGATGCAACAAATAAATATAACCAAATAAACAGGATCTCCCTAGGTGGTTAAACCAAATGCTAGGGTTAGGCTCTGATACCAACTGAAAATCATCTAGATGGGGTGAATAGGTGATGGCTATACTTAATGACAAATAATGCGGAATTAAAAATAAATTAGCAATACCAATAACAATTAGATAAAGCTTGTAAAAGAGTAAGCAATATAAGTGCAAGTAAAGAGAGAGTAGAGTTTAGAGAGATAGTAGGCAATCGCAAACACAAGGATATGTTTCGAGGTTCGAGCCACTGCTCTACGTTCCCGCCTTCAACACGATGAAGGATTTTCACTATGTGTGATCCCACCGGATCGTCAATTGGTTACAAGTTCTCACTAGAACTCTTCGGACACACTTGTCCTCGCTCACGGTGCCGCAACACCAACTAGGAGCTCACTAGCTCACTCGAAACCGCAACCTCTACAACTTCTCAATTGAAGAAAACATTGATCAACACTTGACCATAAAGATAGCTCACAAGCACAACCCTACAACCAAGATGAGGAGGTGAAACACCTGAGATTGTGTAGTGCAAATAGCAAGTAGAGAAGTAGAGGGAAGGCTCAAGCTAAAACACCAAAGTTTCGAATAGTTGGCTCAAGAGAAAATCTTTTGCAAAAAGGCTAAACTATGAAAAACTAGTTGTAAGGCCCGTAAATCTTGTTCTTAAGTTGTTTCATACTTCCACTATTTATAGGGGATGAAAACTAGGCTAGAAATTACAATAGATCTGTTGGGAGAAGACCCAACAAAAGACAAAACTGAATCTAGCTGTTGGGAGCCAAGTCAGCAGAATTTTCTGCTGCCGGTCGACCGCCAACGTCAGATTTCTGACCGTTGGGAAGCGGTCGACCGTGGTTCCCAAACAGAGAGTAAAAACTCTCTGTTGGTCGACCGGGCCGGTCGACCGGAACAATCAGAGAGCACTGCTCTTGCTTCCGGTCAACCAAAGTGCACAGTTGCACTTTGGTGCATATCGGTCGACCACTCGTCGACCGACAGAGCAGTTTGCTCTGCCAGCGGTCGATCGCACGGTCGATCGTAAGAAGGCCAAAACTTGTTTTTAGAAATCTTTTGAAGTCAGAATTTTTTCAATAAATTTTATTTAAATAAGTAAATACAAAATAGAGTTCTAGGGATTTGGAAAGCTAGAGTGTGATCATAGATCAACGCCAAATAGATTTGAACTATATTTTGATAAAAATTCTTTTCTAAAATAAAAATCAGTTTTTTCAAAACTTATTTTTTTGAAACTTGATTTTTCTGAAATTCGATTAGGAAAAACGGTAAGAAACATGGTAACAAATTTTTGCTTGAGAACACAAGGGAATACGAAATGTGTATGTGTGTGACAATCCCAAAAGTTATCGACCTCTATCATCTCAGTTTTAACAAATGACTATAAATTCTAACTAAAATAGAAAAAGTAAAGATACAAATCTTGAAATAGTCTTCTCGATATTGCTTGATCCTTGTGCTCTTCTAGTGTGCTAGACTCTGGAATCTAAATCTTCTTGGCTTCCAAAAGTGTGAGTCTTGTGATGGAGCTAAAATGCAACATATTTTTTACCTGAAACTTAATTAAACAATTTTATTAATACCTAACTACATATGGTTTGTTATCATCAAAACTAGGGCTAATGGACTTTGGGCCAACAGGACTTTCTTAGTCCTGTGTTCTACCCTAGAGACGTGAGTCTCGTGTTTCTGCAAAGAGACACAGACCTCGCGTTGCTGAACGTCGCGTTTGAGAGGTGAAGCTCCAGAAACGCAGGCTTCTTGAGCTTCGCGTTTTGATCTCCAAACGCAGACTTCGCGCGCCCTACGTTGCTCAAAAGGGACGCAGTCATGAGCTTTGCGTTCTGTATCTGTTAGACAGATAGTTGTTCCAGCTTCTTGAGTCTGTTATCGATGTGCGCGTCAGCTCTGTCGACGTTCGACATTCCGGTTACGCTGTACGGGTTATTGGGAACCCCTGGTAACCTGGAGCTGAGGAAGAGGAAGGGCATAGCCGGGTTGACCGTCAACAATGTTGGCCTCACGGGTCTCATGAGAGATGTTGACGCGGGCTTTACGTGTGATACGGCTAGCCATGATGCTTTCTGCACAGGCCATGTTCGAGAAATCTCCAAAAGGACCCGAGAGCGAATCTCTGAAGAGACCTTGCGGTGCTGCCGCGCCCTTAGGCTTTTGGAGCTGGAAGAGAGAAACTCTTCATACTTTGCCTGGTCGAATTTCACGATAAGCGATTCGACCGTTCTTCCCATGAAGGTGAAGCCACCTTGCACCACAACTTGCTCATCAGTAGAGAAAGTAGCCCCCAGCGGAGTCGCCATCTCTTCTTTTGGGCTCAGGAAAAATTTAAAGTTCGTAATAAAATTTCCTTGAATCAATGAAAAATTACAACAATCTAAAAAATTTCGATTACAAGAGAGAGAAGATTTTCAAGCTCAAATCTTCTCTTTGTTTAATGCTGGGTTCTTGATGTAGCGGTGGAAAGTGAATCTTATTTTTCGTTGACCGGTGAACGTCACTATCTTCTGGGAATCTTCTCTTCGGACTATGTACGGAGTAGCATACCTTCTGTCCAATGAAATCTCAAAAAGACTTGAGGCAAAAACAAACTTGTACTTAGCAAGTTGTTAGAAGAGTCCAACTCTTTCTTCAGTATTCCTCAGGCTAAAAGAATCTGACCAAAAGTCCACTCTTTAATCTTTTTTACCCAAAAACTTCTGACCCCTCTTTAGTAGCAAACTGGGCTATTATAGGGGTTTCAGGGGTAAAACTATCCGCTAAAAATCCTCCATGATGGGGGTTTACTCCCCTCATTATGTGGACAGTAATTGACCAATTAATGGGGGCAGTTATAACTGAGACGCAGGGCTTCTCTGTAGTTGGAACGTGGGCTTCGAGCTGCGCGTTTTGGATGCCAAATTCGAACCTTGCGAGATGCGGGTTTCGAACTCTGCCAGGCGCGGGCTTCAAACTCTGCGTCTTAAGATTGTAAAGATGTCAAGACGCGGGCTTCGAACCTCACGTCTTGGCACTGCAGTGATGCCAGGACGCGGGCTTTGAGCTTCAGGTCTTGGTTATTACAGTGAAGCTGGGACACGGGCTTCGACCCTCGCGTCTTGGTACTGCAGTGTTGCTAAAGTGCGGCCTTCAAGCTCTGCGTCTTCGCGTTACATGAGTGGCTATGATTAACCGCGCGTCTAGAGTATAGACTCTGTTCTCTGATGACTTGTCTTCAGTGATTTTTAGACAGTCTACAATGAGTCCTATCCTGATGGCTATCTCTCGGGGAGTCTACTGAAAGATAGAGACTTACCCACGATTGCTCAAAGCTCAGCCTACACGGGCTTCGCCCTAATAGCTGCCTGAGTGAGTCAACAGCCTACACGGGTCCTACCCTGACGGCTACCTGACAGGAGTCTCATGAAAGACGGTAGCTTGGCCATGATTGCTGGGAGCTCAGCCTACACGAGCCTCGCCTAACGGCTATCTGCGCGAGTCAACAGCCTACACGGATCCTTCCTTGACAGCTATCCCTAAAGGAGTCTCCTGAAAGACGGAGACTTGTTCACGACAGCTCAGAGCTCAGCCTACATGGGCCTTGACCTGATGGCTACCCAGGCGAGTCAACAGTCTACACGGGTCCTACCCTGATGGCTACCCCTCGGGGAGACTCATAAAAGACAGAGACTTGCTCATGACTGCTCGGAGCTCAGCTTACACGGGCCTTGCCCTGACAGCTACCCAGACGAGTCATCATCCTAGTCTTACCCTGACAGCTACCCCTCGGGGAGTCTCTTGAAATATGGGGACTTGCCCAAACTGCTAGGAGCTCAGCCTACATGGTCTTTGCCCTGACGACTACCCAAGCGAGTCAACAGCCTACACGGTTTCTACCCTGACGGCTACCCTCTCAAGAGTCTCCTGAAAGATGGAGACTTGCTCACGACTTCTCAGAGCTTAGCCTACACGGGCCTCGCCTTGACGGCTACCCAAGTGAGTCAACAGCCTATACAAGTCCTACCCTGATGGCTATCCCTCAAGGAGTCTCCTGAAAGATGGAGACTTGACCATAATTGCTCGAAACTCAGCCTACACGAGCCTCACCCTGTCGGCTACCCGAGCGAGTCAACAGTCTACACGGGTCCTACCCTGAAGGTTATTCCTTAGGGAGTCCCCTGAAAGATAGAGACTTGCCCATGACTGCTCAAAGCTCAGCCTACACGGGTCTAACCCTGATGGCTACTCGAGTGAGTCAACAGGCTATACGAGTTCTGCCCTGATGGCTACCCCTCGAGGAGTATCCTAAAAGACGGAGATTTGCCCATGACTACTCGGAGCTCAGCCTACATGGGCCTCGCCCTGACGGCTACCTGAGCGAGTCAACAGCCTACACGGGTCCAACCCTGACAGATACACCTTGGGAATCTCCAAAAAGATGGAGACTTGCCCATGACTGCTCGTAGCATAGCCTACACAGGCCTCGTCCTAACGGCTACATGGGCGAGTAAACAACCTACATGAGTCCTACCCTGACAACTACACCTCAAAGAGTCTCCTAAAAGATGGAGACTTACTTACGACTGCTTGGAGTTTAGCCTACACTGGCCTTACCTTGACAGTTACCCGGGTGAGTAAACAGCTTATACGGGACCTACCCTGACGGTTACCCCACAGGGAGTCTCCTGAAAGATGGAGACTTGCCCATAACTGCTCGGAGCTCAGCCTACACGGGCCTTGCCCTGACAGCTACCTGAGCGAGTCAACAGCCTACACGGGTCCTACCCTGACTGCTACCCCTCAGGGAGTCTCCTGAAAGATGGAGACTTTCATATGAATGCTTGAAGCTCAGCCTACTCGGGCCTTGTCCTGATGGCTACCCGGGCAAGTCAACAGCCTACACAGTCCTACGCTGATGGCTACCCCTCGGGAAGTCTCCGGAAAGACGGAGACTTGCCCAAGATGGCTCAAAGCTCATCCTAGACGGGCCTTGCCTTCACGGCTACCAGAGCGAGCCAAAAGACTGACAGGCTCTGACCAGACGGCTGCCTCAAGATGTTTCTATAGCTTGTTCTTCCAAAGTTGAGTAGCCTCCAATTACTCGGGCCCCCACATGAACGACTACCTAAAATGTCTCGTGACCTTAACGACGGGCACCATGCCTCCATAATCTGCCAAGCAAACATAATTGGACAGGCCATAGCACTCATACAAACATATCAAGAACAAGAGACGACACAGTCGAAAAAGAAAAATAATCGCTTTGATTGATGACAGGAGAGGTAGGATTTTCTTATTGCTATAATTACAAAAAAAAAGAGTACAAATGGACTCAGCTAACTCCGCCTATGTCCACTATTTTGACTCTCAGACCATCCCTGATACCTCCTAGACCAGCTATCGGTGCTCCCAATCCAATCGCTCAGCCCCTCGGACCAACGATTCCCACCTCCAGCTGATCGCTTGGCCCCTCAGGTTGACGGCTAGTACCTCCAGCTTGACGCTTGCTCCTTTGGCTCGACCACTCATTCCCTCAAGCCAGCCACTCGCGCCTTCTATTCATTCGCCAGAGCTTAAGATAGTGACTTGAGAGCGCGGCGCCTGCATCTCCATGAGCAAATTACCGTGGGCTATCCAGAGTTCATTATAGCGATTAATTTGATGCTCTGAGTCATTCCTCAACTCTTTAGCATCAGCCTCGCGGTGCTCCAAATCCCTCTCCAGCAACCGGACCTGGTACCTTAGCTCCAGCTTCTGACTCGCTCCCCGATCGAATACCTCACGAAGTATGGTGATCTCTGACAGATTGGAGGCAATCTTCTCCTCTAAATTTGAGATATCATCGAGCGCTTTCTTTATCTTTTTAAACCACCCCAGGAGCCTTGAGGCATAGTAAAAAAAATGAGATAAAATTCAGTCAGTGGAGAAACTTTTTGATTATTCCTTCAAAAAGAGTTACATTGCAATTATACAAAGGTAAAACAGGAAACTCTCAAACACTCACTTTTCCCTTCTTTAAGGTGACGGAGAAGGAAGGAGAAAGATTTGCCCCTTTAGTGGCACCACAATCTGAAGCCCCAGCGTTTGGAACATCACTTATGGGGAGGCCAGTCGCCGAGAGAGCAGCATCACAAGATAGAGCATGTGGAGAAGCCCCTGTCTCCATGGCTGGGGACCCATGCGCCAGAGCACTTCTCGTGGCTGGGCTTACCAAGAAGGCCTCAACTTCAAGTGGATATCTCGGGGCCATGCCTCACTTTCTGCCCTCATATCCATCTTTGTACTTCTTAAATTTGAAGACCTTCATCTCTCGCTGGCATTGGTCTATCACTGCCTGCTCTCGTGCCTCCGCCACGTCCTGGGCAATCAGTTCCTAACTCAAATCATCTTCGAGGCCTTATTTATCTCCTCAAAGGCATCACTCTATGACTTTAAGGTTGCCTCCACCTCCTCAGCCCACTGGCGCATCTTCTCCAGTTCTTATTGAGCCGACTGCAATGCTATCTTTTTCTGTTGCAGCTCAGAGTCTCTCTTCTGCAACCTGAGCTCTTCTTCTCCAGCTTCCCCCAAATGCCCGACAGCCAAGCCTGCAGGACTCCCTCTCCCTAGACTCACTCCTAAGAAGCTCCAACTTCTTTTCTCTACTTGACTGGATCGTTACCTCATGGTCCAGGTCCACCTGGAGCCAGTTAATCTTCTTAGTCACTGATTCCCCTTGCGACACTGAGCTCTTTCACCTTCTGGCACAGCTCAGTGATCGTGCTCTCTTTCTTTTTTAGGGCATCCTGATACTCGTCTAGCAGCTCGGAGGTCAGCATTCTGAAATGAAAAAGGTCAGATGGTGTATAAAGAATTAACTCAAGACAAAGGCGTCATGATACATACCCTGAAGACCTCATTCTTTAGGCGCCGCCTCCGTTCCTTCAAATGCAGGACCTTGAGTTCCTCAAGCCCTCCTAGGAAATATCCGAACCTGAAGGTCACCTCGACATTTCCCCTCCGGATATATAACCCGAATAGGGTTCTTAGTGGACCATTCTGAGGACAACATCGGAGACTCAGCTGCAGTCCCCGAAAGATCGACACTGCCATCGACCCTCGCGCTGCCTCCTGACAATGGAGCTTCAATATCCATTGATGCCTGAGCCTAGGCAAGGACTCAGGCTCACCCCCAGCCAGAACAGGGGGCACCGTGGCCTCCACTTCATCATCAGAGAGTACCTCAATGGTAGTGGGAGGCACCATTGGAAGCTTTGCCCCTATCCATTTGCCAGGGGGACATATCCACAACCCCTTCGAAATCCCCAATGACTGGCGAAGCCACTGGAGCTCTAAGTCAACAGGCTCAGGAGCCTGACCCGAGCATCTCCAGCCCTGAAGAGCTTCCCCACAGCTGTGGTAGGACAAGCAGGTGCATCTGCCAGCAACTTTACCATTTCCTTCTCGTCAAACCTATCGAAGTCGAGCCTTGTCCTCTTTACGAAAGAGAAGAAAGCATTAAAAAACCAGCTCTTCAAGCAGAAAGCCAAAGAAATTGAGAATTTATCTTGGGGCATGGAAGTTGTGAAGACTGAGCTAGGGCTTTCTTCTCCTTGATTGGAATCATCCACCCCGGACCCTCGACCTACCGAGGTCGAAGGCTTGTGAGATCTTTCCTGAAGCAAGGGATCCCGGCTCAATGGCGAGCTAGCTCTTACTCGAAGTAGACACCCCAGGGAGTACTGGGGGCATAGGAGGATGGTTAGGGTCTAATAACCAGCTTTAGTTGAGGTGATTTTGATCGATGGCCGTCAGCTTTCGCAACTTTGCCTCGATATCACCAGTGAGCAAGGCCCCTCCATGAGGGACGGGGTTCCAGGGCCATGGCTCCATGCTCATCCTCTGACTCAGCTTCTCATGTACCGGTCACTAGGACCACGTTATCCCACATGCCATGATCATTGTCAATCTTATTGATGATAATCTTCTCGACCCCACTCTGGGGAACAAACTAGCGCGTTGCTTGGAGGTTCTTCCTTAGCACGTAGGCGCCACTGCAAGCCTCGCGCTAGCATGCCTCAGGAACATTTAGAGTACAAAGGACCTCGAATCTAAGTATCATATGCCAAGCCACTCCCGACAACTAAGAAAGTGTGATTCTTTAAAAAGTCAGAACACTGCAAACGAACCTTGTTGTTAGCAGCCTCAACCTCAACACCAGAACTTGAGGATGCATATATACACCACCATTGGGTGGGGCCTGAGATATGTCAACACCGTGGGGGAAAAACTTGAATTTGATCCCATGGTTTAAGCAGACGCCATACCTCGCCAGATACTTATTCACATCCTTCTGATTTTGGAGCCTATAGGTTTTGGATTGAAGTCCCTCCCAATCCTGGTACGGAATGGGACCTTTTCTCTTTCTCCTTCTCTATGGCCTTTCCTTGCCCATGCTGTCGATGGCCCCAGATTTGCTTCCTTTCATCATTGCTAAATAAATTGGGTGGTCAAGAAAGATCTGGAGACAAAGAGATGCAGAAGACGAAAAGCATGAAGAAACTCAAATGCTGGAATAACCTCTAGGGATTGGGTAAGAGGCGCATTTAAACCCCTCAAAACTTGTGCAGGATCTCGATTAGAGGCATACACGTGTCTTGATAGATCATATCCGAACCGTCGACTTTGATATTGTAACCCTCGGTTTCCAATATACATATGTCAATACTGGTATCTGTACTCGATTTAATCATCCTAGTTGCTGGGTTAAGGTTGTTCAGCTCAAGATATTATTTCAATATTTTGAATTTTTCTGGATTTTTTTATTTTTTTTAGATTTATTGGAGAAGAATCTCAATTCGGGATCGATCGGTGTCACGGACTGACTCCAAGATTTTTAACTGACTCTAAGATTTTTAATTAATAATCAGAGATGAATATTAGGGATCTGACTTCACAACCATGTTTAGAATGATATTTTCTAATTTTGTGAATTTTTGAGAATTTTTCTGAACTAGTAAGAGTTTTAATCCCATAAAATATTAACTAAATACTGATTTATTAAAAATGCAATTAAAAAATAAATAGAAACAACCATTTTTTAAGGCTACAGGTTTCGAACCCAACCCGAAAGCAATGAGGATTGAATGATATAACCACCAGGCCACATTGGCGTGAAGTTTAGTTATGGAAGGAAACCTTTTAAATTTAACCTTTTTCCTTCTTCCTTTATTCTTACCAATAAAGTAAGAAAACTTGCTTGTGTGCATCTTGTCACAAGTTTTGAACTCGTGACCTCCCCTCCCAATTTATAAGCCTCCACCACTTGTCCACTTTGGTTTGTGGTTGTAAACCACACATATGTTATTTAAACATTAGCTACTTCATCTTCCCCTCACGTTCTCCACCTACTGCACCCAACTTCAACCGCATTTTTCTCCACCTACTCCTCTCCTCTCTCATGCACACCCTCAATGTCTTTAGCCCTCTCTCTCACGTCCTTCCTCTCTTCCACTCTCTCTCGCGTCTCTCTCCTCCCCCTTCTATCTCTATATATTCATGACATGCCAACCCATGGCGGCAGCACACACAGATTAGTGTTTCATTTTGCATCATTTTATATCAAATTGCCATGCATTTTATTATTAAAAATATGATTTTTAATGGTTACCTCTCTTATTTTTCAGGTCCACTCTTTAATGGAGAAGAAGGCTCAAATTCAAGATTATTCAAGGATTTAAAGGAGTTTAAAGAGCCCAAATCAAAGAAGCCCAAACCTGTAACGAACCAGGGAATATTCCCATGGTTCTAGAAGCTCCAGCTGGGCACCTGGGCAGTAACAGAATGTTAGAACGATCGCTGGCGCAATGGCCTAGATTCTGCCCCGTGGAAAATCTATGACCGTTTATGGGGCGATTGATCCCATAGCTACGATTGGTAGCGATTAGCTCCTAAGGCCTATATAAAGACCCCCAGGACCTCTGCAGAAAAAGAGAGAGAGGATAGCCATCATTTAGGAGAGGGTTCCAGAATTTCTTTAGTTTTCCCCTTGGTTCTCTTGTATGTTTTTCATTTCTCTTTTTAGATCCAGAAGAGAGAGAGAGAGAGAGAGAGAGAGAGAGAGAGAGAGAGAGAATGAGAGTGTGATTTCTATAATTGAAGAGTGACATTCAGATACAAGGCTCAAGTTCTCCTTCCTCTAATTTTCTTGCACTTTTAATTTCTTGCCATTTACTTTCAAGCTCTTTATTTCATTGCACTTTATTTTACTATGTCTTCTTCCTTTTTTTTCTTTTCCATGGATAACTAATCACCTAACATGACTAACTAACTTCTAACACTATTAACTATTAACTTTTGGGTGATAGTAACTCATATGACTCATTGGATATTTAAATTTCTTAGTCTTGTGTCTAACAAGTCTCTTAATTTCCAATGAAGATGAGTATTATTTCTAATCTTAGTGAAGGCTTTGTTATCCCCTCTATATGATTCATGTGTGCCTCATTTAGAACCTTGTTTCTTTAACAAGAGCCTTGATTGAACATGATGATTTGATCACTTTAGTATGTTAACACTTATTATACTAACTTCTTATTTCATGCTAGCTAACTATGGCTTTGATGATCTAATGAACCTTACATTTTTGTTAAGCATATCTAAATTGTGAATTTCTTAGTTTCAATCTTGTGAACCTATTAAGAGCCGATGATCTAAGGAGGCCACCTAACCAAGCTAAGATAAGAACATCTCCACAATTTGGGACAACTTATTGACTAGATGAAGCAAGACGGTCAATTGTCAATGAATCAACATGAGGCATAAGTCACCCAAAGAGATTAATAAGTTAGTAGTATAGAGTGTTAGTTAGTCATGGTTTTCTTTCCATCGAATTAAAACTCTTTTCTAAAACTTTCTTTTTCGTACAAGATCCATTCTTCTCTTTTTTTAAATTCATCGTTTTCATTCTACTTTCTCACTTTCATTTTTCTTTTCTAAACACCACAAGATTCATCATTTTCTTTTCACTTTGTTTTCTTTTCAAATTCTTGAACAAAGAAGAACCTTCGTTTTCTTCCCAAAAACTAAAACATAAAGAATTGTGAAAGCTTCCATCGCAAGCCCTCCCTGTGGATACGACCAGTTATAATTTTTGTTACAAACGGTAATTCGAATGAGCAAAGTAATTTTACATACATATTCAGAGTTTAAACATCGACACAAGGACTGAAAAGGTTTACTCTAAACTCTTGCTCATTCATTTTCTCCCTTCGAACACACACCAACCGAGCCCAGTCCACACCAACGCTGCACAGGCTGCGAGCACCCTTTTGCTGCTGCCGAACCTCTGCTGAACCCTCTCCCTCCAGCACGCAACCCCCCCTCTCAACCGGCGCCACCATTCCATCTCCTCCACGGGAGCTCGATCTCTTCCGCCGGCGAGTGCGAGCATGCCCCTCACCTCCGTCGAGAAACCGGCAAGCTCCGTGAGCTCTGCAATGCTGTGTACGCTGCCAGGCACTCCCATGCGTGAGTTCCCCCTCCTTATCTTTATGGTGTTGTTGTGTTTAGGAATGTTGTTATTTCACACTCTTTCTATGTATGTATATTTGGGTGGGTGAGTTAATTTTGCATGTTTTGCATGGATACATTCTCTCTTTCATGTTTCTTCTTCCCTCTCTCTTTCTATATATATATATATATATATATATATATATATATATATATATATATATATTTGTAGTACGGGTGTGTTTTAATTAAGTGTAATGTGTGTTTAATTATAAATATGTGTGTGTGTGTGTGTGTGTTTATAAATGTATAGATGTATGTGTGTTATGTGTATTATTAGGTGTTTATTTAGATGTACGCACACTTGGGTGCATGTATGTGTGAGCGGATTCTTGCTTGGTTATGTAAATATAATGATAAAGTGTATGTATTTATGCATGGTGTATAGGTGGGTGTGTATATGTCTTTTCCCCTCCTTCTCGGCTCTCGCACACGTCCACGGTCGTGGCTGTCGTCCATCTCCAATGACCTCTGGTGAGCTCTGCCACGCCCTTCGGTCTCCGTTGTCGAGGCCATAAACTTGACCCGCTACCTATTGTTGTCAAGGGATAGTCGCACCCCAACGATATGAGGCAAGTGTACACGATCCCCTTTTCTTTGACTTTTCTGCTTTATTGAAATTATCTGTGAACTTCTAATTCTCGATATTGTGTTCGTTATTATCGGTATTACCTCATAATCCCTTCAAACTCTCTTTTTCGATTATACTCATGGAAGAGAAAATTCTTGTGTTTCTAATATTATTTCATGATCTAGCTACATTGTCTTGCATTTCATGTTTTGCATCTTGTTATTGTTCATGCAGCAACAAACATATATTGACATGATTGTTTGTATCTAGTAGACCGTTTTATTGACATAAAATTAATACTGATCACGACTAAGAATTACGATATGAATCTTGAGGATAAATATCAGATGATATTGTGATCCTGATATTGCTGAAAATAAATCGAGAAAATTGACATTACATTCTGAGGAATTATTCGAGAATATTTATTGGAGTGCAATACTTATGATCATGACAAGATTTTTATGACCATTGGACTACATATCAGATGACACTGACATCACCTGCACTACTTATTATTTGTAAGATATCACTTACATAACTTTGTATTTGTCACATGATATTGCCACTGTTTACATTGTCTTGTGATCTTGATACACATTGTATTCACTATCTGACACTGATATTCTTGACACCATTTTCGAATCAGGTACACTGAGTCACATACTATCTTGCACTTGCATTGATTAATGAAATTAACCAAGCTGAGGTTACTAGGGGAGAATGGTAGCAGGGAATCAGAGAGGTGTGCTTGAAAGGGCGGCTCCTCCGAGGGCCTTGCATACGTGATCTTATGTTATTGTGATTTATGCGTGCACCTGTTATTACATGTTACATGATATCTGAGTACAGTGAACTATTTCTCCCTGCTATTAGGATCCACTAACGCACTACTTTTTGATAAGCAGTTATCTTGTGGGATGAGACACAGGATGGTAGCATTAGTTTAAGATTAATAAAATGCTAGACATATGCACTTGCATCATATCATGCATTGTCTTCAGTGATCTGCCTCGTCTCGTATTGATCCTTCACGTGATCTAGCACCTGACATATATTTTCATGATTACTGATCAATATTCTCTGGGTTGAATTACAAGACAATTGAAAATGTTAGAACCTGAGCTAAAATGATTATTAATTTCGAACCTTTCGTTGGCAATTTTCTTAGAGTTGAGCTAGACTATCATGATTAGTATTTGAGATGCAAATATTATTAACTAAATCTAGAATAGGTAACCCTAATAAAAATTTGTTCTATTAGATGTCATCTAATACAAATTAACTTTCTAAACACTAAATATCAAGAAATTTTGATATATTTAACTAATGGATTAAGTGTTGACAAAATTGTTTCAAATCAATGTAAAATTGATTAATTTTTCACCACTAGAGTATAGGAAAAATATGTCAAAACTTGAAATTTGGTTTTTAGAAATCTAATGGGTATTAGATCATATGAAGAATTTTCCATTTGGGTTACCCATGTCTAAATCTAGGGTGATAACACTTGCATCCAAATAATGTCAATAGTAGCCTACTCAACTCATCTTCTTGAAGATTGTATAAAATAGAAAAGTTAATTCTTGAAAAATTTGATCTTTTTGTTTACTTTTTTTATAAAATTTTTGGTTGCAATTATTGTGTTTGATTACAAGCCATAGGCAACATGGTTTTTTGTATATCTCAAGCGATATTACTACATCGCCTTATTTTTTCTGGTTAGTTCTATTTTATAGTTTGGTTATTGTCTAAAATGTAGTTATCACTAAATTATTGGTGATTTTATATAAGAAAAAGATAAAAGATAAAAAAAACTCCCTTTCAACATAGAAAAGGTTGCCATGTGGTTACATCATAGTATCACAAAAATACTTGTACAATACAATCATTTTACTTTAATTTTGTTAATAATATTCTCCTTAAACTTACTTTTATCGTGGGTGATTGATCTTGACTAATAGGAATAATCACTTTTGACATTTCTTGGTCATTAATGCGAAGTAATCACTTGAGTTATATTATATTGAAACGTTTATAATATACAATTTGGAGTTACCTGTAAGTTACTCCTAATAATACATGAATGCAATATTAGTTTTACATCCTTTAGTATAAACATGATTTGCTCATACCATTTTCTCTATTTTTTATTTCAATTTATTATGCAAGTTATTCGTGTTTATTTTTCGATAAGAAACTCATGCTTTAATTTTGAGTTATTATGAATATGTATGAATATAATAAATGAAAATCTACTCATATTTGGACATAAAAATATTCATATTGTTAATTTTAAATTACAAGTAGTTATGACAAAGATTTTCTTATCATGTAAAACTTCCCGGAATAAGTCCATTAAATTATTTTCTAGATTTCTCTGTTTAATTTTTTCATGCTGAATGATATATCCTCAGACACCTATATATAAATGTCTGGCATCCTTGATACTAATTTTTTTCAGAGGAAAACTATCTACTACTTCTTAATTTTACCCCGTGCGATGCATATGCAAAAACCTAGAATTCAAAAAAGAAAAAAGAAAAGAAAGAAAAACCATCAAAGTATGAAAGTTAAATCTAGCAGGGAGTAGAGAGAGGAGAAAAAAAAGTAGTATAACAATGATAAATGTTGCATTTACTGATAAAACTTTCACGCATACATGCAAAATATGTATTCATTTAGGAGGAACTTGATGGTGAGATGCAAGCAGGTCGGGTTGGGCCTAGTTGAAGGTTAAACCATGACCTTGTTGACCTAAGGGTACAATCACTTTTTCTGTTTTGTTGACTACAAAACTCATGTGATTATGAGATAGTAATTAAATTCAAGTATTTATAAGCTTACAGGATTCAAGAGATAGGATTATGCTTCTTCTTTTTTGAAAAGGAAGGTTTTGAGGTGATCAAGTTGATTCAAGGATGGAATTCAAGTTCGGATGATCAAACGTGCATTTTGGAAAAACCTTCTTGATGAAGACTTGAAGATAAATTAACCATATGTAAAAACTTACAATATTTAAGTTTTTGGTTTTGAATTGATGCTCAAGAAGAATTATACACACACAAGATTTCAATGTCTAATTTTTTATTTTTGAACATGTTCTACAAAATATTTATTGATACATGTTCAATATTTTATCTAATTTTTATACTTACTTGCATACATGTATTTCAGAGCCTATATCTTGCCAAAACTATTTTTATATATGTATGAGTTATTTAAAAATGAGTTCAATTTCAAAAGTACTCTTTTATATTGTTTTTTAGGTGAGGCCCCGGTCGACCGCCCTAGGTACAGAGTTGTCTGCACAGCGCTCGGTCAGCCGAGCGTCTACCGATTGTGCATAGAGATGAAAGAGTATCTATGCACTTGGGTCGCTCAAATGTCAGTGCTTTCTATTTGGCACGTCGATCGACCGACCGATCGACCGATAGGTAACGACTAGTTTTTGAAATAGCCTACCAGTAGACCGGCCGATCGACTGTTGACCTGTATTTGCTACAGTAACAGCTAGTTTTGAGTTGTTTTAATTTTTGACTTTTTCCAACAGGTATATTTGTCTTTTTAGGGTTTAATCACTTAGATTAAATCAAAATTTCACATCTAATGATATTTACCTATTGCCTATATATATAGATCATTGTAGAGAATGAGATACAAGTTTTTGATAAGTTTTGTGTTGGCTCAGAGGCCTTTCACTCTAGTTTTGATGATGATTAACTCATGTATTTATAGTTTACTAATAATCTTGTGACATTTAGTTTCAGATATTTGATCAAGATATTAGTTGTGTTTAGCTTCAACAAAGGAGTTTTGGAGCTATCACATGATGATTCAAGAGAGCTCGCGCGTCTAGATCGCATCTGGCACTCGATTGGAGTCAAGCTTGTTGGATCGTGTTTGGATCGAGTCGACTTGGAGAAGTTCTACAAGAAGACCTCGGTTTATTTTATTTAGCTTGTTTAGATCTTATGTAAAGATTAGATAGTGTTGATATGCTCAAGTTCACATACACACACAAGTTTTAAGTTTATTGCTTTTGGTTTTTCGATTTAACCGATCTTGGTTTTTATGTCAAAAACATAGATATAAATCTTTTTATGTATATTGGATTCTATCTATATACAACATGCTTCAAAGTTGTTTCAATATCATGTTTTTGTATTTACATGAGTTTTGGAGAAAACGATTTTCCATTTCAAAAATTAAAGTTTGAAAAATACGGATTTTGTATTTAAGCCAAATTTCAATATCAAAAAATAGTTCAAATTGTTTATAATATGTGTTGAATTTTAGTCACACATATTTGTATTTCAAAGATCTTATAGGAACTTAATTTTGTGGAATTTATGTGTATTTTATGAGTTTTTTAGAAGTTAAAAAGACCGAGTTTCAATCCCTAAAACTATTTGTTCTAGCCTTCTGCCGGTCGACCGGACGGTCGATCGAGGCAGAAGTTGGTCGACCGGTCCGGTCGACCGACGTGCACAAAACGTGCATGGCAGCTTAGGCTGGAAGGCCGGTCGACCACCGTAGAGCTTTGCTCTCTGGATCTGGTCCCGGTCGACTGGGCAGTCGACTGGCAGAGAGCCTCCGCTCTCTGTTTCCAGGTCTCGGTCGACCGGCCGGTCGACCGACGGCACAACGATCAGAAAAATGACTGTTAACTGGTCAACCGGCAGCAGACTCAGCTGCTGATAGGTAGTAAAAAATGCATATTTATCACTACATTTACTATCACATTTTCATATTTATTCCTACAATTATGCACTATTACTAATGTTTTATTATTTAATGTGTGCAGGCCTTGAGTAATTAATTAAATAAAAAATAAAGCCTAAATGAAGCCTAGAAGCCCCAAAAAGCCCATGTGCAAGCCCAAGTGCAAAAGTTGCAATTACCAAGTGCCAAAGTTGCAATTATCATGTGCAAAATTTGCAATTACTAAAAGAAGAGGAAAGGGATAGACTTCTACTCAATCCTAATTACTTGCAGGATAAGGATAAAGATAAAAGGAGGAGAGTGCAAAGATAAAATTCATTTTAAAGAGATTTGGATTTAGGGTAACTTGCTTCCCAAGTTATCCTGAATTTTCAAAATAAAGAGTCGGTACGCCAGAACTAAAAAGATATACCCAGATGGACGGACCAGAGGAGGCCACGCGAGAAAACGCGTGGCCAGATGCCCCAGAATGGCCGCGAAAACACGGCCATAGCCGCGTTTCCGCGGCAATACAGATGACGCTGGGTACCAGTTTTCGTGAAGGAGTTGTACCGGAACTCTACTGCTTCCATCTCCTATAAATACCCCTGCAGAGCAACAGAGAAGGGCGTCTAGTGGAGTACAGAAACGAGCTTAGGGATTTTCTTTAGTTTTTCTCCCTAATTTGTAGTTTGTAACTTAGGTTTTTTTTTTAGTTTTCTTGTATGTAACTGAGAGGAGAGACGAGTTTCATGGAGCAAGGAGATCAAGCTTATACTTGATTGGTAGTGAAAAGTGCATTTTTATCATTACATTTACCATCACATTTTCATATTTATTCCTATAATTCTGCACATTTACTAATATTTTGTTATTTATTGTATGCAGGCCTTGAGAAATAAAAATAAAAGAATAAAGCCTTAAAAGAAGCCCAAAAGCCCATGTCCAAGGCCAAGTGAAAATTTGCAATTTTCAAATGTCAAAGTTGCAATTACCAATTGCAAGAATTGCAATTATTAAAGAAGAGTAAAGGGATGGACTTCTACTAAATCCTAAATGCTTGCAGGATGAGGATAAAAAGAGTGCAAGAGATGAAATTCGTTTAAAAGATATGGGAAGATTTGAGATCTAGGGTAACTTGCTTCCTAAGTTATCTCGAAATCCCAAGATGAAGAGTCAGGATGCAACTTCCAGAAGACTACACCCAGATGGACGGACCAGTGGAGGCCACGCGCCAAAGCGCGTGGCCAGCCGCCACAACATGGCCGCGGAAACGCGGCCCAAGCCGCGTTTTCGCGGCATTCCTGTCTTATCCCGCTACCAGTTTTCGTGGAGGAGTCGTTCTGGGACTCTATTTCTTTCTGCACCTATAAATACCCCTGCAGAGCAACCGAGAAGGGTGTACAGAAAATACAGAGCTAAAAGCTAGGGTTTTTAGGCTAACTTGTAATTTAGGTTAGGTTTTTATTTTCGTTTTCTTTTGTAATTTTTTGTAACTGAGAGGAGAGGATGCTTTCATGGAGGAAGGAGTTCATACTTGTACTGAGGTGACAGTGGTGTAAGTCTTACTTTTCCTCCATTGTTAATTGAATCGACTCGAGGTTTGTTTTTGTTCTTTTTATTTTATTCTTATTTTATTGTGTCTCTATTTTTGTTCTATCGTTGTTCTTCTATTTTTGTTTTATGTCACTGTTTCTTTCTCTGATGACTTGCAAACCGTGAGATCTGATTGCTTCGAGACTGCCTAGCCGAAGAAGTGCCCTTGATGGCCTATGGAGATAAACAAGCCCTCTCTTTAGTTTGTCTTTTCTTTTCGTAGTGTAGATCGCGAAGGTGGACGATCCTATACGCCATACTTGAACGCCTTCCAAGACAAGGTAAATCGTTGCAACAGAACAAAGGTAAGCAGGTTGAAGAGGTAGGTATGTGTTTAATTTTCTTTCTTTTATTTCTTTAGTGTATAGATCACCACATCTTCCACATCTTTTCAAATTATTTTCTTCCCACTTCATTGTAAATACCATTGTAAATAAAAATAAAAAAAATAAAAAGAGAGAACTTAAACGCTTCCATCGCTAGTCCCTCCCTGAGGATCACGACCCGCATAGCCACTGCTACCGCGGATTAGAATTGATCACCTTGCACATCCTTTTCCTAAATCTAATATTCTTTTTGTGTGCAGGAAAAAACTCAATCAACATTTTGGCGCCGTTGCCGAGGAGGGACGGTAAGTATTCTCTATAAAAAAAAAATTAACTAATTCTTTTATTTTTTTATTTGCAGGTTTGGAGAACAGGAAAAATAACAAGCAGCAAAGGACATATAGCAACTCTGTGCCTCTGCCCTCGAAGGCAGAGCAGCAGAGCCTACTGCAGTGCCGCGTTTCCGCGGCAATAGCCGCGTTTCCGCGGCCTGAGTAGTGAACTACTCACTGATTTTTCTGCAGGTTGCTACAAATTGAAAATTTTGTTTTCTGCTTTGTCAACTTTTCTCTGTGATCACCCTGCATACTGCTAATTAATCAACAGTAAAATACTTGTTGAAAAAGATAAAAAATTGATTAGACGTTTGCATTTTAGGCACATGTCTTTTCAATTCCTTTATTTTACTGTTGAAGAGTGCTGGAGCAAGGTACGTTCGCATTGCATGTAGAATAGGACTCATCTCTTGGTTGATTTTCATTGCTTTGAGTGAATCTTATTTACATATCTTGTACACTTGCACAAACTTATCTTAAGGGCACTAACCCATAACAAGATAAGGTGGGGATTTAATCACCCTTCCTTGGCCCAAAAATCATATTCCAAGCACTCACAACCCTAACCCTAAATAAAAATTGACTAGACGTTGGCCCTAGGGACTTCTCGGACTCAATTAGGAGATTATCCTAAGGGAGAACGGTGTTGGAAATTGACTCCTGCCAAATCAGTGTCTAGGAAGGGGATTGAGGGCCGAAAGCCCGAAGATTGGTGGTTATTTAATTAAGGAACGTCTTTAACGAAAAACCTCCCACCAATCTTGCCCTGACCTGGCTGATTAGCTTGTGGTCGAAGTCTGCACCCTACCTCCCGTGGACAGTCTAACCAGTTAGGAGTCGTCTAGGTCATAGGTCTACCCTAACTTAGGTTAGAATTTTTTCTTTTTGTTTGCTTATTTGTTTGTTTTCTTTTTCTTTTGTTTGTGTTTGTGATATGGCATATAATAATAATTTTTCCAATTTTAATCCATATTACACACCAACCTCTTTTTCGGATATTACCAACCCGGTATATCATAACTTTGACCAACCTAGTGTGCCGGAATGGTCTTATCCGAATGCATATAACCCATGCCCCCCATCTTATGACCATAATTTCCACAATAATTTCAACTCTTCACAGAGTTCATGTGGTTTCGCTTCCCCCAAGTCCAATTTTCAACCAACTTGTCCTCCATATCCACCTTGTCCACAATATTCCCAAGATTCATACTCAGATCCACTCATTCAGAATAGAAAACCATCTATCCGGGAAATGATGATTATGCAGGAGTCCAAGAAACAATCACCATCAATCTTAGACATGATGATGCGTGAGTCCACCGACTCACAACTTCATCACGATTACACTTCCTCTTTTCAAATCCAATCACAACATGATGCACCTATCGACTATGAAAGGATGCTTGAAGCCATGACTCAGGCTAGATTAGCCCGTGATCATGAATTAGATATGATGGTTCAATCTTTGCGTTCTCACCGTTCGGCCAATTCTGATATCGCTGACCACTCTCTTAGAGCCGACGAACCACGTTGCTTTGGACAACAAGAATCTAATTCAGGACCATCATTTGAGCTTGTCGAAACTCCAATTGATAGTTTGGCAAGTTATTCTTTTCCTGAAATAGAACTTGAGCATGAATATGATCCTGATCTCTCACTTGGTGATTCAATTTTACTTCCTGATTCAATAATGACTCCGGTATCTCCACCTGATTTTACTTTTCCCGAGTCAACATTGGATACTGTACCAATTTATCATGAAATTGAATCACCCATTTTTGATGATCATATTGAACTTGACCAATTTTGCAATTTTGAAAGTCCCATGGATAAATTGGCAAGTTCTCATTTTTATGATATTGAGCTCAATGAGATATGTGACCTAGATTCTCAAATCTGTGATCAAGTTCAAATTCCCGAATCATTATTGACTCCTGTTTTGTTACCCGACTTAGGTAATCTTTTAGAGTCAGTTTTGATTCCCACACCTATCATTCCTGAGCTTGAATCACCAATATTGAGTCACATTCCATTGTGGGAAGATTATTGTGGACTTGAGCTTCAACTTATTGATTTGGACCCACTTCCTGAACCTAGCCCGACTCCTGAACCCTTACTTGATTTAAGTTTCTTTCCTGAGTCGGTATTCGTTCCTGTACCTATGACGTCCAAGTCAATCATTCCATCTTTTCACACTCCATTCTGAGACAAGGCGGTTGACACAATTGACTCTGAAATTAATTATGGAATTTAGAAATTTGATGAGGTGAAATTTTTAAAAAATGTTAACACAGACATCATTTTAGTGGGTTATACAAAAAAAAAATGTTAATACAGACATCATTCTTGTATATAATCTATTTTCCATCTTCTTAATCTACCATCTTCTTCCTAATTCAAACAATTTATGACCTAAAAGAGAACTTACTTAAAAAGCTTCCATCGCTAGTCCCTCCCTGTGGATCACGACCCGCATAGCCACTTGCTATAGCGGTAGAATTGAGTACCTAGCACACCTATTCTTAGATCTGAAATTCTGTATTTTTGTGTGCAGGTAAAACCTCAATCAGCTGCTGATTTGGACCCAACGACTAGTTTTTGAGAGGGCTTATAAATAGCCCCCTCTTGGACTTTTTATATAAAAATTTCAAGAGCACAATTTTTTATCTTTCAGCAAGTTTTTAAAGAGTTTTTGTGCTAAAAGATTTGATCTTTATTTATTTTTAAAGGGTTGAAAAATTCAAAGAAAAATAGAGTCTTTGGGAATTGATTTTTGTTCTTCATTTTTATAGCCATCTAGAAGTTTTCTCAAGAGTTTTTCTTTGTGATTTTGATTTCCAAACTCTTTATATTCTCACACTTGAGCTATCTATCTATCTTATCTATTAGGATCTTGATTTTGTGAGAAAGATTTGGTTTGTGGTTTGTTGAGACCACCAAGTTTTTGTAACCTTCCTTGTATTTGTTGATATCCCTCTAGTGAGAGGTGATTGTGGAGGTTGTGTTGGTATCCCTCTAAGTGTAGAGGTGATTGAGGTTGAAGTTTGGCTAACTACCTTGACCCTCTAGTGAGAGGTGGTTGTGATTGTGTGGCCTTGAGCCTAATCCCTCTAGTGAGAGGTTGATCGTTGTTTGGCTAAGTGTCCATCCCTCTAAGTGTAGAGGTGATAGTTGTTGTGTCTTGCCTCTTGTGTAGAGGTTATAATTGTTGGAGAGAGGAGTTGTGTACTCCTAATTGTATTTGCCCAAATCCTCAATGGAGGTTCCCTGTGTGAGAAGCCCTGTGTGGACGATTTAGTAGAAATCCATCTGTGTGAAGGTGGGGACGTAGAGCTGGGTGCTCGAACCTCGAAACATACTTTGTGTTTGCGTTTGATCCACTATCTCTAACTCTCTCTTATTTACCTTGCATTGATTCATATTGTTCATATCATACTTCTATGCTTGGTATTATTTGTGTGCCATACTTGTGTTCAACCAAGAGAGATTTACATAGCACCTCAACTCTTATCTAGAGGAATTTAGAGGAGATAGTCTAGAGCCCTTCACCAGGAATTCGGCTACACTCTTTGGTTACACTAAGTGTGTTACAATTTATTTTTAATTCCGCATTATTTGTCATTATATTAGCCATACGCCTATTCACCCCCTCTAGGTGTGCTTACAATTGGTATCAGAGCCTATGCTCCTGATATTAGGTTTAACCACCTAGGAGTGAGATCTTGGTTTGCTAATCTACATTTGCACTTGCACACACATATAGTTATTCACTCGTGGATTTCATAACCCCTCCTATGTTTGATGTTTCCAACATCAACGTATGGAAGATTAAGATGAGTGCTTATCTTAAAGCCATAAGTTTGAATGTTTTCCTTGCCGCTACCAAGAAATCCTATCTTGATAATAGCAAGCATATAGAGGCCAATGCACAAGCCCTAGAGGCACTTAGGCAAGCATTAAGCAAAGAATATTTATTTATGGTTTCTTATTGTGATTCCGCTTTTGCAGTGTGGAACACTTTGACCTCCCCGCGCTTCAAACGACGAATATGTGGAGGAGGAATCTAGTGAGGAGGAATCCGAACAAGCTTGCTACATGGTCCAAGGGAATGACTCCCTTGAGGTAAACTCGGATACTCAACTAGATGATGATGATGCTAGCTCTTCTTGTGATGATTACATGGATGCCAATACTCTTAATGAAGAACTATCTATTGTATGTGAAAAATTACTTGAAAAATATCAAGTTTTGAAAAAGAAAAGCTTTAAACTAAATAAAGAAAATAAAGATTTGTGTTCAAAACTTGATATGGTTTTGCACGAGAGGGATGAGATTTCAAATGAAAGGGACTCATTGATATCCCAACTCGACCTTATCCTAAAAGAAAATGAAATTTTGAAAAATAAAAATGACTGTGACATTGTTTTGAAGAAAAAAATGAAATTCTATCTTCAAAACTTGATTTTGTTTTAAAAGAAAATGATTCTTTAAAAAATAAAATTGTTTTAATTTCAAAAGAATTGGATTTGGTTTCAAAGGATAAAAAAACTTTGAAAATTGATTTGTCTTCACATGTTTGTCATGCTTCACCATCTAGTACACCTATTGCATGCTCCACCTCTTCTTCAATTATTGAAAATGATATAACTATGTTAAATAAGAGTGTTGATTGTTTGGGCTCCACTTTGAGCCAATGTGCGATGAACCACACACGGTTGGATTCCATGTTTCGCGAGAAACATGGTCCTCATATGCATGCATACCATACACGGCATACACATACTCCTCATGTTCGCCCACATGACACTAAGTATGCTCATGTGTACACATGTACACATTGTGGACGTAAGGGCCACCTTGTAAAGTTTTGTTATGATAGAGTACATAATGTAAATTTTGCTAATAAGTTTGTTTGGGTTAGGAAAGGTGCTAACCCCCATGGACCCGATAAGGTATGGGTATCAAAATTCACCCCTATTTTATTTGATGTTGGTATGGGCTCTCACTTGACGTGAGGGCATTAGTGCCTTGATGGTGGATGCGTTCTGAGCTACATGGAGACAATTTTGGATGCATCACATTCAAGGGGAGTTTGGTAGGAGGACCACCTTGGTTTGGAGATATAGAGATAAGCCCTATCAGTTTGGTAACTATCTCTAACTCCTTATTAGTTTACATGCTTTCATATTATTGATTTTTAGCATGTCATGTTTTAATGATCATTATGCTAAATGCCATGATTATTAGACTTGTGATATACATGTGTAGTATTTGAGATGCACCCATGTTTATATGGATCATTACTTTTGTGTTCTCACCATTATTTAACTACTATGAATATGCTAGTCTAAGACATGTGCATTTACTTGATGATCATATTGCTTTATGTTTTGTTTTATGCTTCATATTTTGATTACATGTTTAAGATGTAGTTTTTATTAAAACTTGTGTCAATACTTGTACAACTAATGAGCCATAATTGATTTTTGTATGTTTGTACTTAATTGCTCATTTGTACCCATTAGATGTACTAGTATAGCCTAGTTTTGGTGATTCATGCATTTCAACTTGTATTCCCTATTTATGTATATGTTTACATATTAAAATGTTTAGCTTCATGTATATGTCAATTTTGTCAAAACTTTAAATATGCATGCATACCCTTGAGTCATTTGCTTTTCATGTAAATCTTTATTATGGACTCATTTGTATTTGGATATGTATGTATACCTTTTGTTTAGACAAAACATACATATATTGTTGGCCCAGAGGCCTTTCACTCTAGTTTTGATGATGATTAACTCATGTAGTTATAGTTTACTAATAATCTTGTGATATTTAATTTCAGATATTTAATCAAGATATTAGTAGGTGATTGGCTTCAATAAAGGTATTTTGGAGCTTTCACATGGTGATTCATGAGCTCGCACGTCAAGATCGCATCTAGCACTCGGTTGGAGTCAAGCTCGTTGGATCGTGTTTGGATCGAGTCTACTTGGAGACGGCGTTCTACAAGAAAACCTCAGTTTGTTTAGTTTAAAATTATGTTTAGATCATTGTAAAGATTAGATAGTGTGATATGCTCAAATTCACAATACACACACAAGTTTCATGTTTTGGTTTTTCAGTTTAACCGATCTAAGTTTTCAAGTCAAAACATAGATATAATATCTTTCATGTATATTAGATTCTATACATATACAATATGCTTCAAAGTTGTTTCAATATCATATTTTTTGTATTTACATGAGTTCTGGGAAAACGGCTTTCCATTTCAAAAATCTTAGTTTTGAAAAATACGGTTTTTGGTTTAAGGCAAATTTTCAAGAACACAAAAATGGTTCAAACTATTTATAATATGTGTTGAATTTTACTCACACATATTTGTATTTCAAAGATCTAATGAGAACTAATTTTTGTGGAATTTATGTGATTTTATGGGATTTTATCAAAGTCAAAAACCCAAGTTTTCAATCCATAAAATGTTTGACCTAGCTGTCTGCCGGTCGACCGGACCGGTCGACTGAGGCAGAGGTCAATCAACCGGTCCAGTCAACCGACGTGCACTGGACGTGCACGCAGCCCAGGCTGGGAGGCCGGTCGACCGGGTCGGTCGTCCGCCAGAGAGCTTCTGCTCTCTGAAAATGGACCCGGTCGACAGGCAGGAACTCTCTCTGTTTTCAGTTTCCGGTCGACCAGCCAGTCGACCGGTGGCTCAACGGTCATAAAAATGACCGTTGGCCGGTCGACCGCCCGGTCGACCGGAAGGGCAATTTTGCCCTTTGCCAGACTGCCAACGGGCAGATTTGTTTGGGGCTATAAATACCCCATTCTTGAGCTGGTTTCTTAAAAGTTTTTAGAGAGCAAAAATTCTCACCTTTACAAGTGTTTAACAGTAAGTTTTTAAAAGAGTTTTTTAGCCAAAAAGATTTATCTTTATTTGTTTTCAAGGGTTGAAAAAATCAAAGAAAAATAGAGTATTTGGGATATTTGTTTTGTTCCTTATTTCTATCAAATTCTAGTTGTTTTCTCAAGTATTTTTCTTTGTGATTTGATTTTCAAACACCTTGATTTCTCACACTTGAGCATCTATCTATCCTATCTATTAGGATCTATTTTTATGAGAAAATTAGTTTGTGGTTGTTGATACCACTAAGAGTTGTAAACCTTCCATACTTTGTGATATCTCTCTAGTGAGAAGTGATTGTGTTGATATCCTCTAGTGAGAGGTGATTGCAAAAACACGGTCATCTTAACCTTCCATATGGGAAAGTTAAGGCCATCAAATTTAGGTGGGGTCTTAATACCTTCGGCCATCTTTACTAAAGTGTATGAGGATGAAATATGAAAAGAGTGATTAGCAATATAGGATCTCTCTAAGGATGTTAAGCCAAGAGCCTAGAGACCAAAGCTCTGATACCAATTGAAAACACCTAGAGGGGGGTGAATAGGTGTTAATGCTAATCTAATGCTCTTTTTAAATAAGTAAGTATGAATGATGCAAGCGGTCACTCAAAATAAGAAATTGAAGCTGAATTTCCCGTGAAGGGCTCTAGAACTTCTCCTCTTTGATTCCTCTAGATTATGAGTTGAGGTGCGTAATTGCTTTCTTGTTGAAATGAGTAAAGACAAAAAGCAAGTAAATGAAATGAGTGCAATAATGAAGTACAAGCAAGTGGTATCACAAGTAAGGAATGTAAAGCAATAGAGAGCAAAAAGGAAACCAATCGCAAACACAAATAATATATTTCGAGGTTCGAGCCACTGCTCTACGTCCCCGCCTTCACGACTATGAAGGATTTCCACAAATTCACAAAGGAAATTTCCACACAGGAACCTTTACACCCAAGGGGATTACAATTGGTCTACACAAGACCGGAGTATCCAACTCCAACAAATCCAACCTTTACACAAGAGGGATCTCAACACAATGGAATACAAGTCACTTGGTGATCAAAAGACCACAAACTCTCTCTTACAACTTCTTATAGAGTGGAGTATGATTTTTGGCTCAAGAAGTAAAGTGAGATAAAAATTTCAGTTAAAAAGAAGTAAAAGACTTGGAAACCAACTGAAAAACTTTTGCAATTTAAAAGAACTTTGAAAATGAAAGTAAGGAAACTTTTCTTCTCTTTTGAAAACTTAAAACTTGGATGTTTTTGTTGTCCTAAACTAAAGACCAATGACCTCTATTTATAGGGAATGAATAAATACCATTCATAATTGATACTAGGTCATTAGGGGGAGTTTAGCCACTAGGAAACAAGAAATAGCCGTTGGAATCATTAAAAAATGAAACAGATTTCAAAAAATAGCCGTTGGGGCTTTCTGGACAGCTGCCGGTCGACCGGCAAGCCACTTGGCAAAAAAGCCGTTGGCTCCAGTCGACCGCCCGGTCGACCGCCGGCTATAATAAAAACAAAATATTGAAGTGCCGGTCGACCGGGCCGGTAAACCGGCACAACCCGAGAGTTGGGGTCTTGCAGTCGGGCGACCGCTCGGTCGACCGCAGGGTCTGTGCAGCGGTCGACCGCCCGGTCGACCGGCAGACGTGCACGGACGTGCACGCTAACGGCCAAACGGCCTGGTCGACCGGACGGTCGACCGATCTGGCCTGTAATACTACCAGTCGACCAGGTCGGTCAACCGTAAAGGCCTAAAACATTTTTTTAAAAAAGTTTTTGAACTTTGAAATATTTTTGAAATATTTTTAAATGGTTTGAGGTTTAACTAGCATGCTATAGGAGATGAGATACATGTTTTAAACTAAATATAAAAATTTGAAATATTTTGAAACTTGTATATTGATCAAACATGCACCAAAACCAACATAACCAAAAACTTGTATTTTGAAAAGTGTATTTGTGTGTGTGTGTGTTTTCTTGAGTACAAATATCATATCCTTACTCTTTAACATACTAATTCTTACAATAGTTCTAGGTGACTATAAGATCTTCAATTTGGGCTTTTCCATATGCATCGTTGAATAACTTGAATACTTGATCCCGTATTGAGTCAACTTGAGTCAATCACCACCTTCCTTTAGGGAAGAAAACATCTTGAATCCTTAGAACCATGAAATAATCTTAAACACTTAAACATGATTAGTACAAATAACTATATATGTTTTGTAATCATCAAAACTCTAAAACCGGGTGATTCTAACCTTGGGCCAACAATATGCAGGGGGAGTTAACTCACGTCTTTCCTCTTCATGAATGTATATCGCATATATCTATCTTTATTGTTTGTTTTATGCAAAAAGGGAGAGACATTTATCATGTCCCTTTGTTTGATTTTTGTTGTTTGACAACAAGGAGAAAATTGTTTTTTTTGTTTCTTTATGCCCCGTTGTTAATTTTGTTTTGACATAATAGGGGAATAGATTGTTTTTGAGTTTATGTTTACCCCTTTGTTGATGAATTGACAAAAATGCGGAGAGATATTTATGGATATTTATATATTCATGCATGTTTACTTCCATTTATGCATATATGTATTGTTTGATTCATGAGCATTCATTGCATATCTATTTATTTATTGCTATGCATGAGTTAAGGGGGAGCTTCTATGAAGCTTAACTTTAATCCATGCATATATAACTCCATGAGTTTTGTCATCATCAAAAAGGGGGAGATTGTTGGCCCAGAGGCCTCTCACTTTAGTTTTAATGATGATTAACTCATGTAGTTATAGTTTACTGATAATCTTGTGATATTTAGTTTCAAATATTTGATCAAGATATTAGTAGGTGATTAGCTTCAACAAAGGTGTTTTGGTGCTTTCACATGGTGATTCATGAGTTCGCGCGTCAAGATTGCATCTAGCACTCGGTTGGAGTCAAGCTCGCTGGATCGTGTTTGGATCGAGTCTATTTAGAGACGGCGCTCTACAAGAAGACCTCAGTTTGTTTAGTTTAAGATTATGTTTAGATCATTGTAAAGATTATATAGTGTGATATGCTCAAATTCACAATACACACACAAGTTTCATGTTTTGGTTTTTCGGTTTAACCGATCTAAGTTTTCAAGTCAAAAACATAGATATAATATCTTTCATGTATATTGGATTCTATCCATATACAATATACTTCAAAGTTGTTTCAATATCATGTTTTTGTATTTACATGAGTTTTGGAGAAAACGGTTTTCCATTTCAAAAATCTTAGTTTTGAAAAATATGATTTTTGGTTTAAGACAAATTTTCAAGAACACAAAAATGGTTCAAATTGTTTATAATATGTGTTGAATTTTACTCACACATATTTGTATTTCAAAGATCTAATAAGAACTGATTTTTGTGAAATTTATGTGATTTTATCAAAGTCAAAAACTCAAGTTTTCAATCCCTAAAATGTTTGACCTGGCTGTCTGCCGGTCGACCGGGACGGTCGACCGAGGCAGAGGTCGGTCGACCGATCCGGTCGACCGACGTGCACAGGACGTGCACGCAGCCCAGGCTGGGAGGCCGGTCGACCTCCAGAGAGCTTCTGCTCTCTGGAAATGGCGCCGGTCGACAGCCCGGTCGACCTGCAGAGAGCTCTGCTCTCTGTTTCCAGTTTCCGATCGACCGGTCGGTCTACCGGTGGCTCAATGATCATAAAAATGACCGTTGGCCGGTCACCGCCCGGGCGACCGGAAGGGCAATTTTTCCTTTGCCAGACTGCGAACGGGCAGATTTGTTTGGGGCTATAAATACCCCATTCTTGAGCTGGTTTCTTACAAGTTTTTAGAGAGCAAAAATTTTCACCTTTACAAGTGTTTAACAACAAGTTTTCAAAAGAATTTTTAAGCCAAAAAGATTTATCTTTATTTGTTTTCAAGGGTTGGAAAAATCAAAGAAAAATAGAGTATTTGGGATATTTATTTTGTTCCTCATTTCTATCAAATTCTAGTTGTTTTTCCAAGTATTTTTCTTTGTGATTTGATTTTTAAACACCTTGATTTCTCACACTTGAGCTATCTATCTATCCCATCTATTAGGATCTATTTTTGTGGGAAAATTAGTTTGTGGTTGTTGATACCACCAAGAGTTGTAAACCTTCCATACTTTGTGATATCCCTCTAGTGAGAGGTGATTGTGTTGATATCTCTCTAGTGAGAGGTGATTGTGGAAGTGGTGTTGGTATCCCTCCTAGTGAAGAGAGAGGTGATTGTGGAAGTGGTGTTGGTATCCCTCCTAGTGAAGAGGTGATTGTGGAGTTGTGGCTTTGAGCCTTATCCCTCTTGTGTGAGGTTGATATTTATTTGGCTAAGTGTATCCCTCTAAGTGTAGAGGTGATTTATATTGTACCTTGCCTCTAGTGAGAGGTTGTATTGTTGGAGAGAGGAGTTGTGTATCCTGGTTTGTATTTACCCAAATCCTCAGTGGAGGTTTCCTGTGTGGGAAGTCCTGTGTGGACGAGTTAGTGGAAATCCTTCTGTGTGAAGGCAGGGACGTAGAGCTAGGTGCTCGAATCTCGATACATATCTTTGTGCTTGCGTTTGATCCACTATCTCTAACTCTCTCTTATATTGTGCATTGCATCTTATTGTCATATCATATACATGCTTGGTTTGTTTGTGTGCCTCACTTGTGTTAAATCAAGAGAGCTTCATATAGCACCTCAACTCTTATTTAGAGGAATTTAGAGGAGATAGTCCAGAGCCCATCACCGGGAATTCGGCTACACTCTTTGGTTACACTAAGTGTGTTGCAATTAGTTTTTAATTCCGCATTATTTGTCATTAGATTAGCCTTACACCTATTCACCTCCCTCTAGGTGCACTTTCATATACCTTGAAGCCTATTGGTTTTAATGATTTTCATGTTTATAAAGGAATTCCATATGAAGTTTTATTGCCTATTTCCATGATTATGTTTTTCACACAATTCTTGTACACTCACATTATTTGATGTTTTCTCATACTTTATTTTCATGAGTCTTATATGTGCTTTATAGACCTTGAGTGTCAATTGTTGAGTGATTCTCATGTTTTCATGAATTTATTCATGTTTTATTCCTTGTTTGAAGGATTTCGTACTAGTTTATAAAATTATAATAAAACTAGTTCGTATTCTTCATTTTGGTAGAGTTTTCAACTATGCTAAAATTATTTTCAAACATTTTTTTTGAAAACCCCTACCCATCAAAAGGGCTGTTGGATGGACGACCTTGCCTTGTATGCATAATGAAAAAATTTTTTTAACATGTGCATGATAGGGTGTTAGGTATGATTTATACACTTGATTCTTATCATATTTTCAATTGGTATCACAATTGATATTTTTATGTATACTCATATATGTTTTCTATATATGTATGCTTCAAACTTCGAATAATATCAATTTCGATTGGTATTTACATTCTCATACATATATATCTGATTAGATTGTGCTTACAATATTTATACATCTTAAAGCACAAATTATGTTAAGCTAAGCTTGATTTACTCCGTAATGTCAATTATTTTTCAATTGGTATCTTATACAAGTTTATGCATTGTTTTCATTAGTATTTCATAAAGGGGGAGAAAATTCACGTTTTACCTTTCAATCGGTTTTTATTTTCTATTGGCATCTTACTCCCACTCTTTATGATGAATATGATATCTTTCAATTGGTATCATATTTTTTAAATGGGTATCCTACGCTCCAAATGAAAAATATTTTAAATTGATATATACTAACATTTTCAATATTGGTATCAAGAATCTTAAATTGATAATATTCTCTATTTGGTATCTTTATTGCAAAATGATTTGTTTAACCAAAATGTTGGTTTTTGTTTTTAAATTGGTATCATGCTTCATTTTAAATTGGTATCGATGTTGAAATGAACTATATTTACCTAAAAATTTAGTTTTTACTTTGAATTGGTATCAACTTACAATATATATACTTACAATTGGTATCAAAAGTACAAAACACTTTCAATTAGTATAAATATTTACAATTGGTATCAAAATCAAAATTTACAATATATATACTTCAATTGGTATCAAAACATACAATGTTTCTTTTTCTATTGGTATTAAAAGTTTACAAGATATTTTCAATTGGTATTTTTTTTAGTATCTTAAAAGTCTTTGTTTACTTTCAATTGATATATTCTCAATTGGTATAATAAAAGTGGTTTCAAAATATTTTGATATGTATTGCTTATATGCAAGGGAAGCTTCACATCTTCTCCATATATAGATTCACGTTGAGTGTATCACATATTGAGGAGTTTGACCGCTCTTCTTTATATAATACACGTGTGTAGTAGGAGCTTCACATCTCCTTTTATACATTGTATATTATGCTTTATGTGGTTAGAGTTTAGTCATCTCTTTTCATATAAATGCATGTATGCATGGGGAGTTAACTTTACGTCGCTCCTCTTCATGAATGTATATAGCATATATAACTTTATTGTTTGTATTTAACATAAAGGGAGAGAAATATTATTTACGCCCTTTAGTGTTTGTTCTGTTATACCCCTTTGTTGATTAGTTGACAAAAGGGGGAGAAATGTTTTAGAGTTTTATATGCATGTTTATATACATGTTTAAGCATGTTTCAAAAGGAAGAGAGATATTTATTGTTTTATAGGGGGAGAGATATTTCTTGTTTTATATGCATGTTTTTCTATGCATGATTATTTTATCTCCTTGTTTTATATATGAATTGACAAAATAGGAGAGAAAAGAATTTTACGCTTTTTTTTACATATGCATGTTTATTTTTTTTCTCAATTGGTATTAGAGCATATATGTTTTGTTTATGCAAAAAGGGAGAAATATTTGGAATTGTTTATTTATGTTTATTTCCTCATTTATACATATTTGTGTTGAGCATTCATTGAATATCTTTATGTTTATTACTGTGCATGAGTTACGGGGGAACTTCTATGAAGCTTAACTTTAATCCATGCATATATAACTCCATGAGTTTTGTCATCATCAAAAATGGGGAGATTGTTGGCCCAGAGGCCTTCACTCTAATTTTGATGATGATTAACTCATGTAGTTATAGTTTACTAATAATCTTGTGACATTTAGTTTTAGATATTTGATCAAGATATTAGTAGGTATTTAGCTTCAACAAAGGAGTTTTGGACCTATCACATGATGATTCAAGAGCTCGCGCGTCAAGATCGCATCTAGCACTCGGTTGGAGTCAAGCTCGTTGGATCGTGTTTGGATCAAGTCGACTTGGAGAAGAAGTTCTACAAGAAGACCTCAGATTGTTTTATTTAGTTTGTTTAGATCTTGTTTAAAGATTAGATAGTGTTGATATGCTCAAGTTCACATACACATACAAGTTTTAATTTTATTGGTTTTGGTTTTTTCGGTTTAACCGATCTTGGTTTTCATGTCAAAAACATAGATATATATCTTTCTATGTATATTGGATTCTATCCATATACAACATGCTTCAAAGTTGTTTTAATATCATGTTTTTGTATTTACATGAGTTTTGGAGAAAAAAAAGTTTTCCATTTCAAAAATCAAAGTTTGGAAAATACGGATTTTGTATTTAAGCCAAATTTCAATATCACAAAAATAGTTCAAATTGTTTATAATATGTGTTGAATTTTAGTCACACATTTTTGTATTTCAAAGATCTTATAAGAACTTATTTTTGTGGAATTTATATGTATTTTATGGGATTTTTTAGAAGTTAAAAAGACCGAGTTTCAATCCCTAAAATTGTTTGTTCTGGCCTTCTGCCGGTCAACCGAGGCAGAAGTTGGTCGACCGTTCCCGTCGACCGACGTGCACAAAATGTGCATGGCAGCTTAGGCTGGAAGGCCGGTTGACCGACCCGGTCGACCGCCAGAGAGCTTTGATCTCTGGATCTGGCCCCGGTCGATCGGGCGATCGACCGGTAGAGAGCCTCTACTCTCTATTTCCAGGCCTCGGTCTGCCGGCCGGTCGACCGACGACACAACAGTCAGAAAAAAGGCCGTTGGCCGGTCGACTCGACGGTCGACCAGCAGTAGACTCAGCTGCTGATTTGGACCCAACGGCTAGTTTTTGAGAGGGCTTATAAATAGCCCCCTCTTGGACTGTTTTATATAAGAATTTCAAGAGCAAAATTTTCTATCTTTCAGCAAGTTTTTAAAAGAGTTTTTGTGCCAAAAGATTTGATCTTTATTTGTTTTTAAAGGGTTGGAAAATTTAAAGAAAAATAGAGTCTTTGGGAATTGGTTTTTGTTCTTCATTTCTATAGCCATCTAGAAGTTTTCCCAAGAGTTTTTCTTTGTGATTTTGATTTTCAAACTCTTTATATTCTCACACTTGAGCTATCTATCTATCCTATCTATTAGGATCTTAGTTTTGTGAGAAAGATTTGGTTTGTGGCTTGTTGAGACCACCAAGTGTTGTAACCTTCCTTGTATTTGTTGATATCCCTCTAATGAGAGGTGATTGTGAAGGTTGTGTTGGTATCCCTCTAAGTGTAGAGGTGAATGGGTTGAAGTTTGGCTAAAGTGCCTTGACCCTCTAGTGAGAGGTGGTTGTGATTGTGTGGCCTTGAGCCTAATCCCTCTAGTGAGAGGTTGATCGTTGTTTGACTAAGTGTCCATCCCTCTAAGTGTAGAGGTAATAGTTGTTGTGCCTTGCCTCTTGTGTAGAGGTTATAATTGTTGGAGAGAGGAGTTGTATACTCCTACTTATATTTGCCCAAATCCTCAATGGAGGTTCCCTATGTGGGAAGTCCTGTGTAGACGATTTAGTGAAAATCCTTCTGTGTGAAGGCGGGGATGTAGAGCTGGGTGCTCGAACCTCGAAACATATCTTTGTGTTTGTGTTTGATCCACTAACTCTAACTCTCTCTTATTCACCTTGCATTGATTCATATTGTTCATATCATACTTATATGCTTGGTATTGTTTGTGTGTCATACTTGTGTTCAACCAAGAGAGTTTTACAAACACATCAACTCTTATTTAGAGAAATTTAGAGGAGATAGTCTAGAGCCCTTCACAGGAATTCGGCTACACTTTTTGATTACACTAAGTGTGTTGCAATTTGTTTTTAATTCCGCATTATTTGTCATTAGATTAGCCATACTCCTATTCACCCCCCCTCTAGGTGTACTTACATTTTGAACATCAAAGTTTTAAAAGAAAAATCAAGTTTTTACTTTCACGTTTTCAAGTCTTAAAAATTCTCAATTTCAAATCAATTTCTGCAAGTTTTAAGTTTTCAAGTCTATTCTTTTCAACTGAATTTTCTCTCACAAAAACTTCTTCAACTTCATTTCTCCACTCAAAAATCTAGGAAGTTGTAATGAGAAGTTTGTGATTTTTGTGGTCACCAAGAGCTGTAAACTTCATTGGCTTTGTGCTACCTCTTGAGCAGAAGATTGAAAATTGGAGTTGCGTACTCCGAGTCTTATGTAGACCATTGTAGTTTTGGTTCCTTTGTGGTGATTCTTGATGGATAGTGAAAATCTTTCACGCGGTGAAGGCAAGGACATAGAGCAAGTTGCTCGAACCTCGAAATAAACTCCTTGTGTTTGCGATTGTTTTTCTCTCACTCTTGTTTCTACTTCTATTGCTCTATTTTGTTCTCATACTTCTTCTTTACATACTTGCAATAATATTGTATTTGTGTTACTATATAGCTCTATATCTATTGAGTGTTGGATTATCAATTTTTCCTCATTTAACTAAGAAGACAATTGTGCACCTCAATTCTTATTTAAGAGAAATTAAGAGGAGAAATTCTAGAGCCTTTAATTGAGAATCCGGCTTCACTTCTTATTTTGAGTTGAACGTTTTGATTGTTTGCTTAAATTGTTGCATTTCACATTTTGTTAGCATTATCATCTATTTACCCCCTTAATATGACTTTCAGACCCAACCTAAACCGAGGAGATGTTGCTCGAACCCAAATCCAACCCAACTTTAACCCAATCTTTTCCAACTAAATCAAACTGACTTTAATTTTTATGTTCAAGTCGGGATCATGTTCAGTTCGGCAAGTCCGTTATGGGTCTTGTTAGCTTAGTTTGGATTAGATTGTCTAATAAATATAAAAACTCGTATAACATGTTGAATAAATTTTTAAAAAACATATCATAAATTTAATACTAAAGTATACAATAATATAATCTAATATAGTCATACATATACAATTAAAATATTTAATATACTTAACAAAAGAATTTGGGTCCGGTTGCCTAAAGGGCTAACTCGAACCCAATCAAAAAATATTTAACGTTGACATTTTTCAACCCGTTCTCAATCCAACCTAACAAATATGTTGCCCATCCTGTTAAAAATTTGGGTTGGTCACGGGTTGGGTTTCGATTAAACTAACCTATTTGCACCCCTACTTGAGAAGAGAGTTGGTAAGACATATCGTTTATGAGTTCAAACCATGTACTGTTAGAGAAACTACCTCTCCTATATTAGTAGAGAGCAGGAGAAGGGCCAACAAAATTTATGAAAATATATGTGTTGCCTTTGAAACAGCTGATGTATGTAGTATTGTTAGCGATGATTTTAAAATTAAATTTTGATTTATTAAAAAGTTTACATGAAAATTTTAATGACAACACGAATTTTATAGTTTCCAACTTGAAAAAATTGCTACATCAAGATTCTAGACTACTTTTTTGAGATCAGTTTTATATACAAATCCTCATTTACAATGAAAAAGATTGAATAATTTATAATTCTTCATGTATTCATCATTAATTACTAGTAATTGTAATAACAATTTTTAACATTGTTACAGATTCACCATGCGGATTGCTCTGCATATGTATGTATTTGTTTATTGGGTTATTTAGATATATGCCTCCAAATTTTTAGTATTTAAATTTACCCCTCCAAATCATTGATATTTTATATTACCCTTCAAATCTCCATCTTAAAAGTTTACCTCTTTTTTAGAATAAAAAGAGAATATTTCTAGTTGATTCCATCAACTTGCCTATTTTTTTAAATGACTAAATTATCTTTATTTAAATAATTAAACATTATATCCTAACTTAAGCACAAAGACTCATGTCTTTTCTCATAATTCTCTTCCTTCTATTCATTTAACATTAAAAACTCAAATCTCCCTAAACAAATTGATAAAAGAAAAAAATAGAGAATATTTGGAGCAATTGTATGTTTTAGGGGATTTCGTGCACGCACGTAAGAGAGAGAGAGAGAGAGAGAGAGAGAGTAAAGAGGAGGGACAATAACTTTGGATTTAATAAAATTTTGATTAGGTCATATAGAAACAATGAAGAAAGAAGGAGAATGACATTAAAGGTAAAACATTCTAATTTTAATTAAAATCTAACTGGAGGGGTAAACTATTAAAATCTAAAAGATTTCAAGGCTAAATTTCTAATATCAAAGATTTGGGGGATAAATTCTAAATACTAAAGAGTTGAGGGTACATGTCTAAATAACCCATGTTTATTTTGATTGAAGGAGACTATATAATTTCTAGTGAGATAAAAAATTGCAATTATCTAATTATATATCACTTATTGGTATAAATGTTGTATTAATATTATTACTATTATTATTTAGTTTAGTATTATTCAAAACAAAGAAGAAGCATGAATAGTAAAAAGAAGAGTATAGGGACTTGTATTCTCCACCCTTTTCATCATCGTAGGAAAAAAATTATTCAAAAATATTAAATTAGTTGAAGAAATTAAATTATAATAAAAAAATAAAATAAAAATATAATAGCAAATAAAAGTTTTGCTCCTTAAGAAGCAACAGATAGGAGTTAATCTTTAACGCATTAATTAAGAGGAGAAATTATAGCGTGCGGGTTCGGGGTCGCGTCTACTACTATCCAGAAAAGGCTGGGCCAGATATTCCTCAATTAGCCCCACATCGGCAAGCTAATTTGGCTCCTCTTCGGAGACATCCGCTAAAATTGGAACAATGCAGAGAAGTTTAGCAATTTTTTTTCCTTCCCGATTCTTCTCCCGTTGAAAGTAATTTCTCCCCCCATTCAGGTAAATTTCTTTTATATTTTTGATGTTGTGGGAAATAAATCCTAGATCCGAAACCCCAAGTTTGGAAATGGGAACGTTTTGAAATTCATCCCCTTTTCCACCAAAATAGTCTTGTTAGGTTTGGAATTAACATTTGTTTCACAAGCAATTGCATCTAGAAATGAATGGATACACTCGAGCTTGCATTGAATCTGTTCCTGTACAACAAGCTAATTTGCACTGATTTGTGATTTTTTATTATTGGGACGGATCAACTAGAAATAATAATTAGTTTTTTTTTTGTTGCATACTTTTCGATTAATTTGGGGGTGTCAAAATTTAGCTCTAATATTTTTTTGGCATTAGTTTCTTAAGCAAATGCTATACAATTTTGTTAGTTGATCTTTCTGCTGACTTTATGTCTTTTGTTGCCTGAATTAATCTCTAGTGTACTCATAAGGTGTGTTTTGCATCTTGTTTATGTCAGTTCTGTAATTATGTTGATGAGCTTTACTGAGTTATGCTTCGTAATCTTCTTCTTCTTCTTCTTCCAATCTTTTGCTGGGGCTGGGGGTGAGCGGTTAGGAATGGCTTCCATCAGCACACATTATGTAATTTTCTCCTATAGTGGAGCCTGTGAAGGCCAATGAGCTGGTTGTGTCTTGTGCATAAAGCGAGATGTTTGGGATTTCCAGAAATGGCTGTTTTACCTCTAACAAGAGAGGTATCGCCCAGACTTCTGCTCTCGACTGTGATTTTGACGATTGACATAGGTGTTCGTCTATGAAATGAATTTCAATTTGTCTTTGGTGCTCCCAGCTCAACTGTTAGGAGAGGATCTTGTTATTTTTATCCCACATCTTCTAGGGTCCCTTTTAGTCTAGAAGAATTTTGGAAGGTCGTTCCTTCATTGAACAAACTTAAAATTTAAAACCTCTGATAAATTTTACCCAAATGTGCACCTTTTACGTTTGATGTTTAAGCCTCTCCGTGCCCATATTATTTATTTGCAAAAGACATGCCAGTGTTTCTAATTATAAGCATGGAAAGTTCTTTTATGAAACCCTGCCATGAAGGAGACACATCAGACATGATATTTCTTTCTTGTCATTGCTATTCCATGTGTTCTTTTCAGAATTTGCTTTGTGTCAGCATGTACATGTCCTTGCTTCATAGGTTTTAAATGGTTAGCATCAGGTTAACTACCTGGCGTAAACTTTGGCTAGTCTTTCTAGGCAATCTTTTTAATTAAGAGTGCTTGGTGTATAATTTGGAAGGACTTAATGGTATGATATTTTGTAATAATTATTGCTTTCATTTTCATTTCGCTACACACAACAATGCTTTTATCCCATTTTTTGTCAAATACATGTATTCTTTTTCCATTTAGCTTCATTAAGGGCATGTTTTGTGCTGAGTTAATAGTTATGGTGCCCTTTTCTACTACCTCAATCCATATTTGTGTATTTACAATTCTGCTCCTTGTCTCTCAATCGACTACTATCCATTCACTCCTACCTAGTGCACTTTCTTTTATTTCTTTTTGAGATAAAGGTGTATAGCTAGTACACTATTGAACGCTCTCTTGCAGATTCAAACCATCTTAACCAATTCTCACTTGTTTTATCCTTTTGTTGCATATTCTGATTAACTATTTAGACTAGGATTACACTTTATTATGCTCATTTAACAAACCTGGATTGATAATGAGTTATAATTGCCAATAGATTTGTGTGAAGACAAGCTGAACTTGAAGAACTAAAAGTCACAAAGATATTCACTTTGAGGTTTATCACTTTATCTTGGTGAATGGTAGTGAGCATGGTATAAAATCTTGGTATAGTACCGGTATCATTATAAGTGAATGGTTTATAGGATCCAAATTATCAATATCGGATGTTAATATCGGCCATATCGGAAATACCGGCCCCTATATTGGCCAATATTATAGGGTTAATATCGTATTGTATACCTTAAATTCGTATATTGTATTGCCAATACCGGAGTCGACCGATATTTGACACCATGTTAGCAAAGGCATCTTGTTTTCATGTGTTGGCTTCTGGAGAGTTAAGTGGAAGAATTATTTTTTTAAAATCATTATCTGACATCTAGTAAATGTTAGAAACCAAAATGATTATGAGCATTCAAGTTTTGGCATAAGTGGGTCATTTATTCTAATCTAGATCTCTGACATGATAGCTATTTCTGGTTCAGTTATTTTGTGGAGTCTCTTGCAAGAACATTTTAAATCAAATATGCCATTTTTACCATTGCTTAGAAGAGAAAATCTGTTGCAAGACTCTTTTAGTTTTGATAGGTCGATAGATCCTTTTCAACCGTGGTTCGAGAACTGGATTTCGTATAAGGGATGAACCCACATTATCACTGTCGGCTGTGTGGCGGTTGTTTCTCTTATTGTCCATGAAATTGGTTATGGGCTTTGTGCAGGGTTGAATGGCAGTTGATATCTTCACATTCAAGAGTTTGTGGGCAGAATGTAATTGATATGGCTGTCTAACGTGTTGAGTACCATCAATCTGTTGGCTTGCTGATGATGCAGTAGGTATATCAAGGGAGGTATCTAAACTCGAACGCATCTATAAATCTATATTCTACGCGAGGTTAAGTCTTCTGCATTTTGATGGTGTGTATAGGAAGAGACAAGCTGATGCTTAAGTTGTTTTGAGATAATTTCCTTCTTGTTGACCCCCTTGCTACTATTGATGTATTGGGTCTAGTTCATGAAAGATTGTAATTTCCTGTTCTAGCACGTTTAAAGAAAAAAAAAAAGAAGAGAAGAAGGTAGAAATACACTAATGAAGAAGGTAGAGAATACAACAATGAAGTAATATTGGTACTGTGACATTCTATAATGTATATGTAATGAACATGTGATTCAGTATGGATATGTTGTAGATTATTGCATTAGGACTCTTTAAAATAAAGTATGAGTGAAAAAGTAATGCTGTATTTGATGAAGCTTCAACCTTACTATCGTAAGTTCTAGGTTAACATCCTAATAAGGGGATTACCATATGTGATTTACTTTGGAATGAAAATGCATGACACATCCATCAGTAAAGGCACATTTAAACCTAAAAGCATGACATGTTTTCTTGACAGGCATAAAGACAGAACTAAAATTTTATTTCTGCTAACAAGGGATGTGAATCAGATCTCTCAGCAAGATCTTTCACATGTAGTGTTTTGAGTTTGAAGGAGTATGGACAGGTTTTTCTTGATTGGAAAAGGAGAGCCTTTTATGTCTATTACAAGTGGCTCAAGAATGCTGGTGCCTAGTGCAACATTTGACACCTTGCCCTCAAAGAGAGGATCTGAAAAAATATTATACAAGGCATATCAAGCCTTTCGATAGAACTTCAATGGATGAATGGCGATATCAATACACGCTTGGCCTTGTTCAAGAATATGGATTGACAAATGAGGTGCAATCATAATCATTTGAGCCTTTTCAAATAAAAATGGGGTTTCTATGGAGCAAGATCCCATGGAAGATTCAATAAAGTTTTGACATGCTATCTGATGCCAACCCTCTTTTACCTCCAAATCCTTGGCCAATAAAACTGCAGACTATAAGGGCTTGTCATATACTCAAAATATTAAAAAACTAGTTGGTATCCTCCAAATTCTCCTACAGCAGGAAAATATGTAGAATAAAGGCAAATATGATCGATTTGTATGCAGAAAGCACACGTGAAGTCAAGAATCAAACATAACACATTCCTAGACTTAGAGACGAGACAATCAGTAAAGTTTGTTGTCAACGACCATTTTGTGCATTTCCTGCCATTAGCTTGGCTAGTAAGTCAACTTTGTTTGGTTTCTTTAGTTAGACCTTATGGTTAACTGATTTGGCGTGCAAATCATAGGGCCATGAGATAGCCTGATCAAACTTTCTTTTTTTAAGCCTCATTCTGGAGGCAACCAGATTGTTTCAGCCAATGGTGAGGAACAGGACAAGTCTTGAAATATCATCCGATATCGTTATTTTGGCCCGATACCGTTATGACCCGATATAACCGAAAAGATGCCCGATGTTGCATATATGTGAGACAAAACGGATGTTATTGCCAATTTCGATACCAAAATCTAATGATTGATATTGATACTAATCCCGAGATTTCAAAATATTAATACGGCATTGTAGCACTGATAATTTAAGTTTATACATAGTACCCTAGTTAGTAACTAAGCTTATTTTAGTTGGTCAACTTGGGATTATAGTGATACTATTTCCTTTTGTCATAGGATCATTGCAATGGACGATGAAAAGGTGGGCCATAAGAATGGATGTCTTTCGACCTTGGAGGTTGAGAAAACATGTTCTCTAAAGTCACAAAGTTGTTCACAGTCACGGTCCTTTACTTTTCATTCAAATAGTACTTGGCTATTGTATTAGTATCTTGGTCATCCTCGTTTTAATAGACTTAAAGTTTTATTTTATTTCAACTTGAAATGTTTAGGTAATTAATAATTTTGCAATCACTGGTAAAAGCATGGATTATATGTCCAATAAGTAAAAGCACTATATTATCTCTTTCCAGTCATACTAGTTCATCTATTATGGCAGTTTGAGATGATCGGGGACCTGCACCACTATTATTGAGACTTTGATTTTGGCATTTTGTGTTATTCATTGATGATTATACTCAACAAACTTAGGATGTTTCCCTATTTAAAAATATTCTGAACCAAACTACTCAAATTTCTACACAAATTTCTTCCCCTTGGATTCAGGCTAGAACATATTAGTGAGAAATTTAGAAATAACCAAGGGATTAACGGGATTTTGTCTCAGTTTCTTGTCCTGGTACTCTTGTCCTTCTGGTTGGCAGGGCAGGAAACCTTCTCATCTTACTAATGGTTTGAACCGTATTGCAGGATTTTTTGGTTCTTTTCTCCTCAGTGGAGGCGGCTGTTGACCTCCTGTTTCTCTACTGCCGTGTATCTGAACAACCACCTTCATGTACATATTTTGTGTAACATCTCTCCAGGTTAAAAATTATCCTGTCTACCTTCACACATTTATGATACATATCCCAGAAAGCATGATCATTTCATATTGAGTCAGTGTCCATGTCATTCATGTATATTGACACCTTGCAAATATGAGTAAGATACTATTTCAGTAGAATCTAAACACCATAAGAGAGGTATTGGATTGGAATTTTAGATTTCTTAGATTGATTTCACAACTAGACTTGAAGTTATGGATTGAACTCAATAAAACATGATCTGATCAGTATGGACCTTTATAGTTTGGGAATATGGGTGCACCTTTATGGCTTTAGCCCGTCCCCGTAATTGAACCATAGCCTTCCCCCATTGGGTGCACTTCCAAATTACTATTGTAGCAAGCACCTCTCTGTTATATAGTAGTATCCTTAAGTATTGTTTCTGTACTTATATCTTCTATCGGACAATGCATTTTGTCTATTATTATGAGAGTAGGCTGGTGCATATAGTCATGACTCATGAGTCACATCCCTTGATCAAGTGAAGTGTGACTGTACTTACTGCAAAAATTTCATCGTTGGACTTGTGACAAAGCTAAGAGATAGAAAAAAAGAAAGTTGTAAAACCTATCGTGATGCCTGTAACATAGCTGCTTCATAGTCTTCTTAAATAGTGGGCTACCTACCTGTCACTGTTGTAACTGAAAGAGGACACTGCCTATCCGGCAACACGTGGTTTCACTAGCAGTGTCTGTTAGCATAGACGACGCTGCTAACTGACTGGTGGAATTGCTATAACATTACGACGAATAGCCACTCCTCTTTCTCTATAAAACTCCTGTCAATTTCTTCTCGGCCAACCCATCAGTTGAACAGAAAGAACTAGCTTTTGGAGTGCTAATAATTATCTTTTTCTTTCTTTGGCCCATTGGTTCTTCAAATTTCTGAACTTTTCTTTGCAAGTAAGTTAACATTTCTGTTGTTTCCTTGCATTTTTTGAATGACAAAACAGTGATTTTAGCTTTGCAATAAAGATTGTTTAGTGATGCATTAGGATGTTTAAGATTATTACTTGAGATAATCACTTAAAAAATCCCCCAATTTATTTCTGAATTAATAACTAGATGTCAAGTTCTCTATAAGTATAGCTTTCCTGAATTGCCTTCCCAGTGTTGTTAATTTATTAAACACTATTTTATTCTTATCTGAGAAATTTTCTTTGTTTCTTTTTTCCCCCCCATGCTTTGCAGAATTCATTTACACAATTATGAGTTCTACTTTCGGAGGCACACAACTGATTCCAAGAGAGGGTGTGGGGAACTTCTGAGGCTTGCTTGTTTCGTGAGTTACACAGGTACCTGTTTTTAAGTTTATCAAGCTGCTACCATATTATTTTTATATTATAAGAGAAGGCTAAAGCCAAATAGTTGGGATTTGGCTTTGTGATTAATTATGTTTATTTTACTTTGCTAGGTGTCTCATGCTTCATGCTGAGTTTCTTCGTAGAGAATGGCATGCAATGATTTCTAAATTTGTATTTTAATTGAATTCATAATATTTAATAACTGGCCTCAAGGCATATAGAAGAGAATCCCAAATATGCGTTATCTGCCTTGGACTATGGCTGCTTTACTGCTGTTCTATCTGCTGTTTGCGACATTTAGAAGTTATTTGTTGTTTTTTTTTGGAATGATGACATAAAAATCAAGTTGCATATGTAAAACACGTTCTTTCCTGGAAAATAAAATGTCATTGGTATACTAATAGAATACATTGCTACACTGGACTGTAGTCACTTAAGGTCTTGATCATCCTAAACAAGGACTAGCAGGGTAGGGAGAGGGCCAATGTTGTCACCGCTTCCTAATCCTAGATTTAGTAATAATCAATCCACCTTAAGATCCTATATTTGCCGGATTACAATACCCTTCCAGACACACTCCAATTTGCTAGGATACTGATAAGGTTTTCCAGTGACATGTTTGCTTGAGAATATTTATATCCTCATACAATTTCCAGAAAACCAGAATTCTGTGCAAGTTCTCCAACTGTAAGATCCTTTTATTGCTCCCTTGCCATATGCGCCAAATAGCTGCATTGAACGCCAACTTTGCTAGAATAGTTTCCTTTTTCCTTTGCTTAAACCTGCTCTGGATTACTGGTGCTTCAGTAAGCAAATCAGCTGATCCAGCCCAAGCTTAAATTTGCAAAGAGCCATGTATGAAGAATATGCAATCTCTTGTTTCTGCAGCACTTACATTCGAAATGCTTCTTATTCCTGATCCACCGTTAGCCTTAGGCCTAGACAAAGACAAAGCATCCCAACTCTATGCATACATGCATCCTACCCTTCTGTAGGAAATTAGCTTCAATAAGTCCCAACTCTCTGCAAACTGATAGGGGAAGTTGAATGATTGCTGCCAGCCGGATAAGAAATTGGATGTAAATGTTTTGGTGAGCTCTGCTCTCCCAGCACAGAGAGCAGAAGAAATCCATAGCCAGCACAAAAATATATAGAGATAACGGATCTCTTTATCTGGTACCCCTGTTGCTGCTGAAGAAGCCACCTGGGCTTCCATTAATCATGCAAAGAAGATAGAAATTCCTCCACCCAGCCTATTCACTTAACAGTTAAGTTCATACAATGCATCATGAAATATGTGAATTCTCTGTTAATGCTGTCAAATGGCTTGTGAAGATCAAGCTTTATGCATGCCCTGGCAGTAGCTAATTTCTTGTTGAAGTCCCTTATTAGCTTATGTCAAGCAAAGCGCAATCAGATATTTGCCTCCCTCTGAGAAAGGCACTTTGGTTTGGAAAGATTAGTTCACCAACCACTTGTTTAATCCTATTACTCTAAGACTTCAGGGATGAATTTTTTTATCACTTTACAACATGAAATTAGCCTGAAATTAGATAAATAAGATGCATTAGTAATTTTGGATACTAAAGTAATATAAGTGTGGTTTGCCTTTCTTAATAGCCTTCCATATTTAAAGAAGTGTTTTACACTCGATATAACATCTCCACCTACCAAATGCCAGTTCTTTTGTAAGAAACAAGCATTTAACCAGTTGGTTTTCTGAATGTATGTGAAGACCGCTTTTTTAATCTCTTTTTTATCTCTTGATCAATAACTTCTCTTATCAACCAGTTCTTAGCCAACTGAGTTAGCTTTTTGTTTACAACTAATCTTGGGAAGGTAATCCAATACGAGTCTTGATTGAAGAGCCTTTTGAAATATTCAGGAGGTGTTGCTTTAAGTCCACCTGTGTACTGCATTTCCATCCTCATTAACAATGTGTTTTCTACAATCTCTGGCCCGCTCATGCTTTATAGCTGATTAAAAGAACTTTGAGTTTCTATCCCCCAATTGAAGCCAAAGCTCTCTGCTTTTTTGCCTATACGCGTTCTCCTGAAAACTTAGCCATTTCTCTAACTCTTCTATCAGCTTGAATTCTTCTTTGTGCCAGGATAAATCAATAGGAGCAGTAGATAATTCCTTTATCCTGTGACTTCAGATTAGTTTTAGCATTCTGCAATTTCTTCACAAGAATGAATAAAGGTCCACCTGACACTGATATGCTCCTTCCCTCTTCTAAAGCCTCTTTGAAACCATCACATTCCAGTCAATAATTAAAGAATTTGAATGGTCTTGACCCACTATTAGTGCTAGGTAGAAAGTATATCAGCATTGGACTATGATCATTTTTATATTGACCTGGGGAGAATTTCAAGCCATGCTTGATTGCAATATACCCAATCCATTCTTCCAAAAGTGATAATAACTTGTAAATCCCCTAGAATTAGTTGTCACGGAAGTTAATTTGCTGATCAAATTTACTAGAACATGTCCAAAAAATCCAAATCCTTATTGAGAAAATCCATAATTGTTGCAGCTATTTGACCCATCAGGATGCTTTTCACCACTCTGTAAGCCATAGTAGGCTGGAGGAGGTTTTTTTTTTTTTTTTTGCTTGGCTTTTCCGGCCTTTGATTTTTATTTTGATTGGCAACCCAAACCGAGATGTTGCCCGAACCCGAATCCAACCCAACTTTAACCCAATCTTCTCAAACCGAACTCAAACCGACTTTAATTTTTATGTTCAAGTCGGGATCATGTTCAGTTCGGGCAAGTCCGTTACGGGTCTCATTAGCTTAGTTTGGATTGGATTGTCTAATAAATGTAAAAACTCGTATAAAGTGTTGAATAAATTTTAAAAAAAACATATCATAAATTTAATACTAAAGTATACAATAATATAATCTAATATAGTCATACATATACAATTAAAATATTTAATATACTTAATAAAAGAATTTGGGTCCGGTTGCCTAAAGGGTTAACTCGAACCCAATCAAAAAATATTTAACGTTGATATTTTTCAACCCGTGCCCAATCCAACCCAACAAATGTGTTGCCCATCCTGTTATAAATTTGGGTTGGTCACAAGTTGGGTTTCGATTAATCTAACCCATTTGCACCCCTACTTGAGAAGAGAGTTGGTAAGACATCATTTATGATAAGGAGTCACAAGTTCAAACTATGTATTATTAGAGAAACTACCTCTCCTACATTAGTAGAAAATGGGAAAGGGGCCAACAAAATTTATGAAAATATATGTGTTGTCTTTGATACGGCTGATGTATGTAGTATTGTTAGCGATGATTTTAAAATTAAATTTTTATTTATTAAAAAGTTTACATGAAAGTTTTAATGACAACACGAATTTTATAATTTCCAACTTAGAAAAATTGCTACATCAAGATTCTAGACTACTTTTTTGAGACCAGTTTTATATACAAATTCTCATATACAATGAAAAAGATTGAATCATTTATAATTCTTCATGTATTCATCATTAACTATTAATAATTGTAATAACAATTTTTAACATTGTTACTTATTCACCATGCAGATTGCTCTGCATGTGTGTGTATTTGTTTATTGGGTTATTTAGATATATGCCTCCAAATCTTTAGTATTTAAATTTTACCCTCCAAATCATTGATATTTGATATTACCCTTCAAATCTCCATCTTAAAAGTTTACCTCTTTTTTAGAATAAAAAGAATATTTCGGGTTGATTCCATCAACTTGCCTTTTTTTTTAAATGACTAAATTATTTTTATTTAAATGATTAAACATTATATCCTAACTTAAGCACATAGACTTGTGTCCTTTCTCATAATTCTCTTCCTACTATTCATTTAACATTAAAAACTAAAATCTCCCTAAACAAATTGATAAAAGTACCAAAAAAATTAGAGAAAATTTGGAGCAATTTTATGTTTTCGTGGATTTCGCGCGCGCACGTGTGTGAGAGAGAGAATCAAGAGGAGGGACAATTACTTTGGATTTAATAAAATTTTGATTAGGTCATATAGAAACAAATGAAGAAAGAAGGAGAATGACATTAAAGGTAAAACATTTTAATTTTAATTAAAATCTAGCTGGAGGGGTAAATTATTAAAATCTATAAGATTTCAAGGCTAAATTTCTAATATCAAAGATTTTGGGGATAAATTTCTAAATATTAAAGAGTTGAGTGGTAAATGTCTAAATAACCCTTGTTTATTTTCGTTGAAGGAGACTATAATTTCTAGTGAAATAAAAAACTGCAATTATCTAATTATATATCACTTTTGGTATAAATCTTGTATTAATATTATTACTATTATTATTTAGTTTAGTACTATTCAAAACAAAGAAGCATGAATAGAAAAAAGAAGAGTGTAGGGACTTGTATTCTCTATTCTTTTCATCATGGTAATAAAAAAAATTATTCAAAATTATTAAATCAATTGAAGAAATTAAATTATAACAAAAAATAAAAATATAATAACAAATAGAAGTTTTCTTTCTTTGAGTAAGAAGCAACAGATAGAAGTTAATCTTCAACACATTAATTAAGAGGAGAAATTATAGTGTTCAAGTTCGGGTTCAGGTCTGCTACTATCCAGAAAAGGCTGGGCATTAATTAAGAGGAGAGAAGCTCGGGTTTGGGTCTGCTACTATCCAGAAAAGGCTGGGCATATCCTTTCTTTTTTACTACATATTATTATTACGTTATTGGTTTCTATTTGTAATTTTGTATGTCAACCTTTCCTAAATGATCTTTTACTATTAGCTAGTATTTGCAAGGGGTGCAAATTTCTCCAAGAATTTTTAACTTAATTTTTTGTCATGCATGAAATGTCTTGTCATGCTTTTGTTTACTCCTTAAGTATTTTGCACTATATCTTTAAATTTCTTTCTTCGTTTTCCACTAACCTCACAATATTTTCCATTGTCCTTTATGGTGTTTTGATTGTCAGTATTTTGATAAAACTAACATGATATGAGAGATGTGTACCTTGAAGAGTGTACAAAGTGTGAAACATAATTTTGATTTAATAATTAAGTCAAACAGGAAGTGGTTTGGTTGAGTTTAATTGTCTTACAACAGACAAAAACAAAACTTGTCTAATGAACTTACTGGACATTTTGAATAATAACCTATTAAGCGCCTCACATACCGACTCCCCCATTCCTAGTCCTACTGTGAATGAAAGAGAATGAGGAGGTGAAGTACATGTGGAGGGAGGTGAATGGCTACATATCCTTCCCTCCTTTCTAGTTCTCATCTTCTCTTCTTACATCTTCTGCGCTTGCTAATTCTACAATTGAGAGAGAGAGAGAGAGTGCTCTGCTCTGGTAATTTATTTATAAGAATATGTAGATTCTGATTCCTAATCGAACAAGGATTCATTAATTTATTCATTTGATTGATTCCTAATCGTATTTGGTAACTAGTTACTGCCTTGTTTGAAATAGAGCAACAACTAGCGCTTAATTAATAATTTGCATTTTGCTAGTCCATGTAAGATTAAGATTAATTATTAGGCTCCAAACTGATCCGAACCCTTTTAGGAAACTAAGACCAATTTTGAATTAGGGTCTCATGAGCATACATGATAATAATAATTGTATTAATGCTAAACTACATATCGTAATTCTATGCATTATGTTTTATTATCCTAGTTAGCCATTACTTCTATCAAATTAAAAGAAAAAATTGTATCATCCTAGGTATTGGAGTTGTACGGTTAGTTTGGTGGTAAGAAATTAAGAATTCAAATTATGGGATTTTTTTTGTGGCATTGTAGTTTCATAAGGAATCATTTTGGAATATTTTGCTACATCCCCCTACTTTGCTTCATAATTAGAAAAAACCCAACGTCATAATCACTACAGCCTCATTCTATTCAGCAAAAACTGAGTCATCTCAACCACTACTTGTTTATGTATTTTCATTTTTTAATTTTATCATTCTCTATTCCACGTGATAGTTGCTTACTCTTCAACCTTACCCTGAAGCGGAATAATTCGTGGCTGGACTCCTGCTTTTTTTTATTTGGGATCGACCTTTTTACAGATCTCGTTTTGGTTGTGCTTGCGATGAGTTTGTCAGGACTGATTGAGAAATTGGGCATTGTGAGGAGTATGATCCCAGTACGATCCGGCGTATGTGCACGCGTATGGGGAGTGTGGCATGACCCAATTAATCAACAATAGGTTTGGGAGGAGTTAGGATAATATACTACTCAACCTCTCATTTCTCATCCAATGTGGGACTAAAAATCAAGGCCAAATAGAGAGAAACTCAAGTTTTCCCTCCACAATTCATAACCCAACAAAGTATCAAAACTTGCAATAACAAATTTTTGACATTGTTACTCTAAAAGAAATGAAAAAACCATTGTTATATATCCACTGTGCATACTGCAATGTATTCATTTCTATTTTGATTTACAAAGACTTTATATAAATTCTAAAATAAATACTGCAATTATCTAATTATATATCAGTTATTCGTATAAATATTAGTATTAATATTAGTATTCAATGTTTTTACCTATTAATGCAGCGTGGGGGACTTACCCAACCGTTTTATCTCACTATGTAATGTTATTATTGTTGTTATTTTATTATTTTGATACAGAAAAAAAAGAAGAATAGACAGAACAAAGAAGAGTGAATGGACTTGCATTCACCATCCTTTTCACCATGATAAAAGGAAAGGAAAAAAGATTGTTAAAAAAAAGATAACGTATAGAAAGGTTTCAATTTTTTTTGTGGTGGTGGGTGGTTTTTTTTGTTTGTGGGGGGGGGGGGGGGTTGTAGAAGTAAGTATTAGTTAAAAAGAAAAACTATAGTGTTTAAAGTTCAGATTCGGATTTAGTTTTATCCAGAAGAGCCTGGGCCACCTCTTAAAAACTAGCTCCTCAATTAGTACCACATTGGGAAGAATGTACAAGTATGAAGCTTCTTATCAGTGTTCAAAATAACGCGTTACGTAACGCGTTACGTAACGTAACAGAGCCTTCAAGTTCTGTAACAGCATGAAATAACGCAATTGCATGTAACGAACGTTTTTTTTTAAAAAACGCGTCACGTTATAAAAAAAACGTAACGGGGATAACTTACGTTAAAACAAATGTTGAAAAGCTATATATTTGCTCACGAGATCTTTTTTTTAGACGAAACGATAAAAAAAAGTCGGCGCAGCAATTCTTGCCTTCGCTCTCTCTGTGCAAGCCGAAACCCTAAAAATAGGTGAGACGTGATTTCTCCGCTACAAAATCCTAGACGAAGCCTTCGCTCTCTTCGATCGTTGCCAAGATTGAGCGAGAGACTTAGTATTCTTCGATCAGCTCAGCTTACCGCTAATTGAGAAGACAAGCCCTAATTGACGAGGACCCCGATTCAACTCACTTTTGGCATCGACAAGCCCTAATCGACGATGAGGAGGTCAATCGGTGAGGCTGAGTTCACAACGAGGTTTGATTGTGGACGATGCTTCTTCGATGAGGCTTGATCGAGGACGACGCATGTCCGACGAGGCTTGATCGAGGAAGACACATGTCCGACGAGGCTCTATTGAGATCGATTTGGTATCGGTGACCCAAACCATATGACAAAGAGCTCAAGATCGATCAAAACTTGATGACGACGAGCAGATTTCGACGACAGTGAGTCCTTAAACTTGATCTGTGCTGTGTTTTCTTTTTTATTTTGATTTGCCTTTTCTCCAATCCTGTGGAGCTTTGTATTATTTTTTGGTTACTGTTGATTGTAAATTGGGTTATTTTTTCCAGTCCAGTGACTTTATAATGTTTAGTTTGTTATGCTGTTAGTGGATATAGTTAGTGATTGTTTTTGCACTGTGGTTATTGAACAAAGTTGAAAGTTTTAACAAAATTGTATTTTTAATGATTTTTTTCAAGTTGGTTAGTGACTATTTTTACGCGCGCACGCACACATATTTATTTATTTTTATTGAAGTCTTAAATATAGTATATATATTTATTTTTATTAAATAAATATTAAATCACGTAACCTACGTTATGCGTTACGCTATAACTTATATTAACATAACAAAAAAAAATGTTATCATTACGTTATCGTTATTTTAAACATTACTTCTTATAAGAAGCCCATCCTTACTAGAGTGTCTCTTCGGAGACATCTGATAAAATTGGAACGATACAGAGAAGTTTAGCATGGTCCTTGCATAAGGATGACACGAACAAATCGAGAAATGATCCAAATTTTTTTCCTTCCCCAATTTTCTCCTGTTGATGATAGTTTCTTCCCCGATTCAGGTAATTTCTTTTCTTTTTTTATGGGAAAAAAATCCTAGATCCAAAACCCTAAGTTCAGAAATGGGAATGCCTTGAAATGCGTCCCCTTTTGCACCAAATTTTTTTATTAGGTTTAGAATTAATATTCGCTTCACAAGCAATTGCATCTAGAAATGAATGGGTACACTTGAGCTTGCAATGTAACTATGCTAAAATTGTGATTTTTGATTATCTGAGGGGTTAATTAAAACAAATAATTAGTTTTTTGTTTACTTTTGCATTATTATGGCTGTGTAAAAAATTTAGTTCTAATATAGTTTGTCACAATATCAGTTCGGTAAGCAAATGGTCTACAATTTTGTTATAATTTCTTCCTGCTGTCATTTTGAGTTTTGTTGCACTGACTTTATGTTTCTTGTTACCCAAATTTCTAGTGTACTTATAAATTGTGTTTTGCAACTTGTTTATTTCAGTTTTGCATGTTGATAAGTTTTTGATGGGATCCTTGTCATGGGAATCCTTGCGCTGTGTTAGTATGCTTCGTAATCTTCTTTTCTTCCTATTTTTGGCTGGGCCTGGGTGAGGGGTTAGGAGTGGCTTCCAATCGTCGCACATTATTTAAGTTTCTCGAATAGTGAAGAACAATGAGCTAGTTGTGTCTTGTTCATAAAGCGAGATGTCTAATATTTTCAGGAATGGCTGTTGTACCTCTAACGGGAGAGATGTTGCTCAGACTTCTGCTCTTTTGAATACCCAGATGCTCTCTTGACTGTAATTTTTGACGATTGAGATAGATATATTTCTGTCTATGAAATGCATTTGAATATGTCTTTGGGGCTCCCAGCTCAAATATTATAAGCAAACTGCAAATCTCGCCTTTCATCTCACATCTTATAGGTTCCTTTTTAGTCTAGATGAAATTTGGAAGGTCGTCCCATCATTGAACAAGCTTAAATTAATGACCAGTTGGAGGTTTCATTTATTTTGCAAAGGACACGTCGTTTTTTCAGATTATGAGCATGAAAATTCTATTATGAAGCCTTACCATGAAGGATGCACATACTTGACATGTTATTTTTTACTTTCTCATTGCTATTTCATGTTTATTTTTTAGAATTTACTGTCTTCAACGTGTAGATGTCTTTGCTTTTTTGGTTTTAAATGGGTAGCATCAGGTTAACTATCTGGTGTAAACTTTGGCTAGTCTTTCCAGACAATCAATTTAATTGGGAATTTAATTTCATACCTTGCGTAGAATTTTGTAAGGACTTAGCGGTATGAGATTTTGAGATAACTATTGCTTTAATTTTCTTTTTGCTGCATTTAACATTATCGTTATCATATTCTTTATCCATTTAGCTTCTTTAAGGGCCATTTTTTTGTTGAATTAATAATTATGGTATCTGTTTCTACTGCCTCAATCTATGCTTGTGTATGTATAACCGGTTCATTGTATCCACTGTTTTAAATATCGGCCGATATACCGGTATATCGGCCAAGATACCGGTATTTTATCCAAAACGATATGATAAGTATAAAATTTTACCGAATATCATTTTGGACCGATATGGGGCGATATATCTCCACTTGGCCGATATATCGGCCGATATTCGAGATGAAAATATCTGATATATCGCCACGTGACACTTTTAAGGAGTTTTTACAAACGCATTTGAGAAGCTTCCACAAAAAATAAGTATCCCCTGTGAGTATATAATCCTAAAGTTGTTTTAAATAGTTTCATATGATTCATGTAGACAATCACATGTATATTCTTCGTACAGTATAACGTCTGATTTGACGTCCGGTATTTAGTACCATATCGCGATATATCACCCGGTATTTGATATCCGGTTTATAATTTTGCCAACAAATATATCGCCGATATCCGATATTTAAAACATGATTGATCTCTATCAACTAGTATCCAATAGCTCCTAGCTAGCGCATATTGAACTCCATCTTGCAGATAAAAACCATCTTAACCAATTCTCACTTTTTATCCTTTGCCGCATACTCTGAATACCCTTTCCGCTCTGGTAACATCTTATTATGCGCATTTAACAAGCCTGGGTTTGTAATGATTTGTAATTATGGATAGTTTTGTGTGGAAGAAAAGCTGAACTTGAAGAATTAACAATCGTAAAGATGTGCACTTTGGGGTTTCTCTTGGTGATGATGAGTATTATTGTCGTGACCATGGTTTAAAATCTCAATATTGGTATCAGCAGAAGGTTTTTAGTACCAATATTATGAATATTGGCCAAACCGGCATATAATATCGGCCACCAATATCGGCTGATATCATAGGGTTAATATTGTATTGGGTACCTCAAAACACGATACTGGGTTGCTGATATACATCAGAATCGACCAATATTTCAATTATTTTAGTGAGGTATCTTGTTTTTATGTTTTAGCTCCCACAAGTTAAGTGGAAGAATTAATTTTTAAAAATCGCTTTCTGACATGTTGTAAATGTTACAGCCAAAATTATCACAGTCAAATTGTGGCTTAAGTGGGTTGCACCCCCCCCCCCCAATCTTGATCTTTGACATGCCAACTAATGTTGATTGAGTTCTTTTGTGAAATTTCTTGCAAGAACATCTTAAATCAAATATGACATTGTTTACAGGATAGAAAATCTGTTGCAAGAACTTTTAATTCTGATGAGTTTGTAGATCCTTTTCAGCTGTGGTTCCGGAGCTGGATTTGGTATAAGGATGACATAGGACACATTGTCTTTTCCGGCTGTGGGGGTTGATTCTCTTATTGTCCATGAAACTGAGTTATGGGACTTGTGAGAGAGGTGGACCGGTTGTTGATTACTTCACACTCAAGAGCTTCGAGTTTCCCAGCTCAAATATGACAATCAATCTTATCATTCTTCCCACATCATCTAGGGTCTCTTTTAGTCTAGAAGTAATTTGAAAGGTTGTTCCATCATAACAAGCTTAAAATTTATGGCCAGTTGGAGGTTTCTTTTCACACACGTGCACCTTATAGGTTTGATGTTAAGCCTTTTTAGTATCCATATCAATTATTTTGCAAAAGACGTGTCATTGTTTCAAATTATGAGCATGGGAAGTTCTATTATGAAGCCCTACCATGAAGGATACACATATCATACATGTTTTCTTTGCTTTGTCATTGCTATTCCATGTGTTCTTTTTAGAATTTTCTTTCTTCAGTTTATATGTCTTACAGCAGACACAAAACCAAAACTTGTCTAATAAATTTACTGGACATTTTGAATTATAACCTATGAAGTGCCTCATACACCAGCTTCCCCCCTTCCAGGTCCTACTGTGAATGAAAGAGAATGAGAAGGTGAAGTACATGTGGAGGGGGGTGAACGGCTATATATCATTCCCTCCTTTCTAGTTCTCATTTTCTATGGCCATTCAATCAATTATTTTTACTCTGTTTCACTTTGGAGATTATTTTCTTTTTCATGTTGGATATTAGGATTCTTTCTTTTCTCCAAATAAATTAGAGGCAAGAATGTGTGTACATATATCAATATTACGTATAAAATAAAGAAATTTGTGAGAGATGGTCCTGCGTATACATGTAAAGAAATAGCTCAAGAATTATCAAGTTCTGTTCTAATTAGTACTTGCATTCCTGATACTTGTAAAGAAATAACTTATAATCTGATTAGTTCTTTCATTCAATAACTTGTATTCTGATTAGTTCTTTCATTCCTTGTCAGGTTCTTTTGGCCAGTGATGATATTGACAGAGCAGGCTCTTTTGGATCAAGCCAGTTCCGAAGGAATTCAGTTGATATCCAGCTCTTTAATACAATTATAAAACGAGCAAATCTGAGGTACTAATGCAGTTAAAATTTACCTGATTCATTATATGCAATTATGCATTTGTAATCTTATACACAAACTGAAAGTTTAGCTGTTTCCTGATTGCATTAGGACCGAATTGAACATAGCTGCTACATAACTAGCAGTTGATAAGTAATCCACAACAAGAAACAATAACAAAATAAAGTAACTAAATGACTGACTGAGCAACATCAAGCTCCAATTAGTCAATCTCAAGTACTTGTTGTACTTCAATGCGACCACCACCTAACTAGAGAACTGTATTCTCATGCTTGGGCCGTGTTGTGATAATCTGTTGATGCGATTGCGACACCCACGCAGCTGCAGCTTCTTTTGATGGTTGTTATGCTGCTGCAGCTTCTTTCGCACCGACATCGGCAAATCTTGGAGCTTGATCATCTTAATCTTGCGGCACTCCTTTCTCCTTTCCGCTTCCTCGTAGCCTTGTCGAAGTTTCCTCTTGGCCAACTCTAGCTTAACTCTGTACTCATCTGTGTCCTCAGCCTCAGCCGGTTGATGATCTTTATCTTGATGATGTTGAGTACTAGTAGTAGTGCAAGGAGGTGGAGAGTGTTTTGGCGCAGAAGGCAATGGATTGCAGGGGAGAGGGACAAGTGCTGCTGCTGCTTCCTGAGGCTTTTCATTGTTCGGTGTTGACATTGCAGGTTTAATCTTGATTCGTATCTTCATCTTCTTTGGAGGATGATTAGTCTGATCATCATTGATTGCTTGCAGTTCTTCTTGACCAGATGAAGGCAAGAAGCTGGGGCCTTGTTGGATGATCTTCTTGGTAGCAATATCAGCAGCATCAGCAGTAGTAAAAATCGCCGCCGCCTTAAATTCTTGTTCCAATTGTGTCAATGGAACTGCAGGGACCCTGAGGCGAAGAGCAGGAGGAGGAGAAGAAGAAAGGTCCTCCTCAGTTGAAGCTGAAGCTTTGGGACTTGCTGCATCCTGAGGCGTTGATTGTGACATTGGTTTGATTATTATTCGAATCTTTCTTTTCTTTGGGAGATGTTCATCTTTGTCGACTACTTTTGTAGGAGCATTTGCCTCGTTTATTATTTCTTTCTCTGATTGTGTCGATGGATGTACTGCAGGGACACCACAAGAAGCTGAAGCTGAAGCTGAAACTTTGGGACTTGCATCCAATTGCTCCAAAAGAAGTTTCCACCTGTTGGTGAGAAGACGGACAATGTCGACGATGGCTTCTGCAGCAGGGGCATCTGCAGTGAGGTCCATGAACTGCACCAACCTTAGCGACCCAAGGAGACGCTGTTGCTGATGCAAGTCGTCGTCGTCGAGCAAACGCTTGATGCTCCTCATGACATTGTGATGATCATTGCGAAGGAGTTGCTGCTGTAGATCAAGATCATCATTGCCATTGCTCTTAAATCCTGGCCGCTTCATTTTCTCTTACTTACACCTCCTGCGCTTGCTAATTCTACACTTCACTTGAGAGAGAGAGACAGAGTTAATTTGAGTGTGTATTTTCTCTAGGGTTTATTTATTTATACGAATTTGTAGATTATGATTCCTAATCGACCAAGGACTCATTGATTGATTGATTGATTGATTATAAGGGAGGCCGCATTTGGTAACTAATTAGTTGTTGCTGCTGCTTGTTTGAGCAGCTGGCGCCGCCTAATTAATTTGCGATTTTCGATTCGGATTCAGATTAATTTAGGAAATCCGATCCATTTTAGGTAACAAATTAAGACAAACTTTGAATGAGGGTCTGATTCGAGTCGGTTGTGAGTCTTGTGAAGCATAATCCCATCATCTTCTACATACATGATCTCTACTTGTCATAATTCTCTGCGTTGTATGCTTAGCAATTACTTGTATATTAAATCAAAGGGAAAAATCGCATCAGTCTAGGTGGAAAGTATTCAAATTGTGGGAAAGTTTTGTGGCGTTTTAATTTTATGGGGTTTCTTTTTTTCAATACAATTGCTATATTTCTTATTTTGTTATATTATTACTTCTTTTTTTTTTTAATATAATATCACTTAATCATACAAATTATATAATATAATAATTATCGGTTAACAATTAATTGGTAAATTTTAGATGACTACTCTAGTCATTCTTTTAGTTCTAAGCAAATGATTAATAATCAATGATAATAAAGAATCATTCAACTATTAATTAATTGTTGGCTCATGCGAACCTCATATTACCCATTTTGAATATGTCCACTGCCAAAGTTGCTAATCCCTAGAGCAGACTATGTAATCTTAAAACTGGCTATAATAAACTTTTATCAATTAAGTCATAAGTATTGGCACCTGCAATTTGGTTGGAGGCAAAAGAGCTGTGATCGTATGAAGCTGAGATCGAAAAATGTTCTTCACACTGCTACATACATGTGGACGCAATATAGAGTTCAGTCTAAAGAAAGAAAGGAGCTACGATCAAAAAACTAGGCTGTCTTTCCATAATGGTCAAAATTTGACACTCACAAGATGATGAAATATGTCCTAGTAACTAAAAGTCTCTGTAAGAAAATATAGAATATATGTAAGAAAATAGAACACATAGATATCCTCGTTACGTCTATGGGTAGCATTAACACCGTATTGCCATGGTTTCCCCAAAAGATTATGGCATGCGTCCATGTCAACCACATCGCAAGCAATAATATCTTGATAAAACTTGCCAATTGAAATATGAACATGACATAAATCTATTACATTTATGGAGAGGTCCTTCTTGATCCAACCAATGGTGTAAGAATGGGGGGTGGTTCTGTTTCTAACTTCAAGTAGTGCACAAGTGCTCTAGAAATAATATTCTCGTAAGTCCTATTGTCGATGATGAGGTTGTACACTTTATTTTTGATCTAACACCTTGAGTGAAAGATTTGATATCGTTGTGTGGTGTCAGAGATCTTTTGGTTGCACTGTAATCTCTGAATAACACAAGTTGTAGATTCGCCGATAGATGTAAGGGTGTATAGTAGTGGTGGTTGAGGAAAATTAGTCGATGGGTGATATGGTGGTGGTTGTTGTGGTAGATGTGAGGGTGGAGGTGGAAGAAGATTGATTGATGAACAATCACGTCCGTTTCGGTATATATCATTGGCTAGATTTTGAACATCGATCTTGAAAGACAATCTCTTAAGTCCTTAGACTACACCACCCAAGGTTGATTCAGAGCGTTGATCCTCCCTTCAATAGTGCCTACCCTTGCAGAAAGGCTTTGTGATTCATCGCTATCTCCTGCCATCATCGAAAAGTTACCGAAACTCTGATACCAATTGATCGGAGAAGGGAAGCGAATAATGCCAGCTAGATCTTGTTCTATTGCCAACAAACTTTGGAGGAAACCTTCAGGTAGGAACACTTGAATCCACGAGCACAGTACTCGATCCACGAGCAATTTACTCGAATCCACAAGCAAAGGATAGCAACTTGAACCCCGCGAGCAATAGAGGAGATAAACTCAAAGTTTATTGATCAGAGTTGAATAAATATTGATTACGAAAATAAAGATACAATGACCTTTTATAGGCTTACAAAAGAATAATACTCTTACTAGAAAAGTATATAATCTATTCCTAAAGAAAACAAAACAAATTAATAGAGTCCTAATCCATTTAGGAAAACTAATTCTAATCCAAAAGAATAAAATAAAAATAAAGTTAAAAGAATTTCTTCAGGTTCCTAATTAAAGAAGTCTTCAGAAATCCTTATCCCTTTAGAAATCCAACTGGAAGTCAATCTGGAAATCCAATTCTGCAAATACGCTGAAATACGAGCATCGGTCGAAGGTTGGTCGACCGCCTTCACTTATGTCGGTAGACCGGGCAGTCGGCTGACTGTAAATCCAACTCTATATTTTTTGGCTGGTCGACCGTTAGCAATTATATAATCCTTTGCATTTAGTTGGTCTATTGGGTGGTCAACTGCAGTCAAAACTTGATCGTCTGTCGGTTGATCGAGCGATCGACCAAGAACTGTGTCTGACCTGTAGTTGAACCTTGATGTCATGTTGCTGCTGCTGCCTTGGCTTCCTACATCAGCAATGAAAAGCTCTGCCAACCAGTCTTTCAATCGCAGTGACGACGTAACAAAACCAAATCCACAACAAGGGGACCTCTCCGTTGACAACCAGGGTCGTGGGCGTGGTGCTTTCAAGAACCAACCATTTTCGGGTCACCAGCAGAGTCCACTCCGAACATACTAGGTGGATGACAGCTTCACCCTGCTAAAGCTCCCGATCCAGGACCATCAAGCATCAACCCTGGGGTGAAGCGTCCGGAAGCGAAGCCACACAATCTTGCTTATCTCAGAGTGAAAGACTACTGCTCCTTCCATGACTACAAGGGACACCAGACTTTCCATTGTTAGTCCCTTCATAAGTATCTCGAAGGTCTTGTCCAGCAAAGATATCTTCAGGAATATACTTTCGCACACAGAGCTTCCTCCGAGACAGAAAGACAACAGGAGACCTCGTGTCCATCTCAACCTCAACACATGGTCACTCATATCGAGCGGTTGACTAACACCAACCCTAAAAATAAAACAGGGAAGTTCCTCCAACAGATAATTATCCATGTATCTCGTTCATATATTTGAAAACTATAACCTATTTCTAAAAGAAAATAAAAAGAATTAAAAGATTTCTAATCTATCTAGGAAATCTAAATTCAAAATATAGAAAGATGAAATCAATTGGAATATTAAATTTGGACCCAAAACTAATTTCTAAACAAAGTCTGAAATCTTGTAATGCAGCAGGCCTGTTGACAGTTGAATGGGCCTATCGACAGGACTGTAGTGGCACCACTCTCGGAAATCCCTGTCGAAGGATATCTATCGACAGCAAAATTTGGATGTCGACAACTGATGTCGGTTGTTGACAACTGAAGCTCAAAATTGGCCTGCTTCCTTTGTTCTCTTTCTACGTTAGTTGTATCTGTAAACTGATATTTCAACCAATAAAATAAGAATTTTAACAGAATATCTTTGTGTGCTCTTTGTTTTTATATATCTTTCAATATTTATCTTAATTTGCATTTATACTGATTATTTTTGTTTATTACATCATTTATCCTTTATTGGAGAATTATTTGATTTATCTAACACATGTACTATTAATTGAGATACATAGTTGTAGTGTCAGTTTTTGACTCTCTGGAGATCATAACACGTATCCAATCAGCCTCAAACAAGCTAGAGACACATGGCCCCTTTCAGAACCTCTGAACATGAATCCTCATCTAATTCAAACTCTGAGTAATTCAGGTCATTAAAAGTAGAAGATAGAATTAGTTAAAAGAATCCCTACCTATAAGTCAAATCTCCACTCAAACCCGATGGTTACAGGTCGGGAACAGATCGACCATATTAATAGCTCGACACAAACTACCAGGTAAAGATAAATACTCGTGCAACCAGTTCAAAATCAAGATATTTGGTTCTAATCATCTCTGAGATAAGCGGTTAAATATTTAAAGAAAACTGAACTTTACAGTCTTATCTACTATATACTATCTGTATATATAGATGCCCCTTCCAACGGGAAGGGGAGGAGAAATTCGCTCGAAAGAAACCCAAGTTCATGAGATAGAACGACCCACCATTATATATATATATATATATATATATATATATATATATATATATATATATATATATATATATATATATATATATATATATATATATATATATATAAAGAGAGTGAGAGAGAGATAAAGAGACTTGTGCAATTTCGAAAAGATTCGAGCCTGAATCCTTCCCACTCAAATACAAACATCCGACATTCAAATTCAAGGTTCACTTCATTGAAATTTATATATATTATTTAAAGTAACTAAAATAAAAAATCAAGTGTTTTGAATACTTTTTCCTCTTCCATCAAACAACGCAAAATGGACGACTGAAAGTAGTGAGTTGGTTAGATTTATGTCTTTAGACATACAAATTCTCGATTTGGCCATTTGATCTTGATCAAGTATTTAAAAACCCCTACAAACTAATTTTTGTTAGGTTTAAAATGTTCTACATTGTTAGACTAACTAACTCACTATTTAGGTCGTATGTTTTTCCCCTACTTGATGCATGGGTAAAAAATATTTAAAATACTTACTTTTTAATTTATAGATACTTGAAATAATATAGATCAACTTTAACCGAGTGGATCTTTTATTCGGATGATGTATGGTTGTATTTGAATGGGAAGGATTTGGGCTCGAATCCTTCTGGAACTACACGAGTCTCTCTCTCTCTCTCTCTCTCTCTTATATATATATATATATATATATATAGAGAGAGAGAGAGAGATAGACTTGTATCCTTTCAAAAGGATTTGATCCCGGTTCCTTCCCACTCAAATTCAACCCTCCAACATTCGAATACAAGATCCACTCCGTTGAAGTTGATCTATACTATTTCAAGTATCTATAAACCAAAAATCAAGTGTTTTAAATACTTTTTGCCCATCCATCAAGCGACGCAAAATGGACGGCCGAAAGTAGTGAGTTAGTTAGATCTATGTCTTTAGACATACAAATTCTCGATCCGGCCATTTCATTATGATCTAAACATTTAAAAACCACTATAAACTAATTTTTGTTAGATTTCAAATGTTCTACACCGTTAAACTAACCAACTCACTATTTAGGCCGTCCGTTTTTCCCCTACTTGATGGATGGGCAAAAAGTATTTAAAACACTTGATTTTTGGTTTATAGATACTTGAAATAGTATAGATCAACTTCAACGGAGTGGATCTTGTATTCGAATGTTGGAGGGTTGAATTTGAGTGGGAAGGATCCGGGATCAAATCCTTTTGAAAGGATACAAGTCTATCTATATATATATATATATATATATATATATATTGTCCACGAGGAGTGGCCTAGTGACTCATCCATATTAGATTTGATATTCGTGTAGGAATTAAGGCTGATGATTTTGATTTTTATGCCATTAATTATAGGCCTTTTAGCGAGCATATAAATAGGCCACAGCCTCTTAACAGTCATTCATCTTGACTTTTTTCCTTTGCGAGCATGCGCTCTGAGGGGCTTCGTCTTGATTATTCCCCTTAAGGGCCTTCCTCAAGGGCATATGTTCTGGAGAACAAAAAGAACTCAAAACTTTACTACTTTCTTTCAATCTTCTTCGAAGATTATCACTGTTAAGTAATTTTAAGATTAAAAAGCACGGCTTTAAGTGTTTTCACGGTCGTGTCTTGACAAATGAAGTCCAACTTCTAGAGAATTCTTCTTCGGGTATGAACTGGCTCTTGCCATGATAAGGCTCGGTCTCTTTGAATTTCTATTATCTCTAACCATGAAGAGACTTTGTCTCTTGATCTCTTTCTAAAATGTTTTTCTTGAGATTCAGGTGTTTTTCTTCTGCACACGCGCTTTTCGCATTACTTGATGAAACACGGTCTTATTGGCTTCAAAGTCTAAATCCCAAGTTCTTCAGACGTGAGTATGGTGAACTTCTCGTTCTGAGACTTGAAACGTGGGTTTTGTATATGAAGTTCACGTCTGACTTAGAAAATTTTGAATCTGCTCTTTTGTCACCTTTGGACGCGAATGTGGCAAGCTCTGCGTCTCAAACGCGAATGTGGTGAATTCTGCGTCTTGAAGTCACTTCGGGCAATTTTTAAGACCTGCATCTGCGTCTTTGATATATGCCTCGCATCTCATGTGTCATACGCGAGTCTAATATCAGATTGCATTTAGATCCAAACTTTCTATCTCCGCGTCTGCGAGATTCGCGTCTGGAGTTCATGACTTCAGCTTCGCGTTTGTGCTCCTGTCTTCCTGTTTTCTGTCTTTACAGAATTTTAACCCTCGGTTTTTCATTTCTTCCAGGTCTTGGCCATATCGATGGGGCTGGTTCCAGTGTCTTTGCCGAGTTCATGGGAGAATATTTGGACCGGCCAGCTCATTCGATTGGCGAGCACTCGGGGAGTCAGAACTCTTATCCCTGGGCAAGGAAGATCCGCGCGGTTGTCGATACACATCAAGTCATTATCGGACATGATGCATCAGTAATATCATGGATCCTTCCTGGGTCACAGTGGGTATGGTGCATGTGAAGGTCACAGTAAAGAGGACGTCACAAGTAAGGTCTCGATCCTCCTTCACCAATCTTACTCAAAAAAGTGACAGCGACAGAAAAATCATGCTCATTAGATGACTTTCTGGTGGTGGAGCTTCCCATTAAGTGAAAGATTACGGCCTTGCGAAGACCTTCGCACCAGTTGGTCAGGTGGAATCAGAATGCTCCCTTACATTTTGACCTCAAGAAACACCATTATTCTCAAGAGGAGAGGAAGTCAATCTGTTGTTCCCAGCCACAGTCAAGAGGACGAGCTTCGTGTATCTTCAATATTTCGAGGAGTGAGTGCAATCTTTTGCTGAGCAAGAGGGACTTCTTTATACTCTTTTGTTGTAACACTCAATCTTATTGTATAAGAGAGCATTTTGTATCACTTTCATATTTTTGAATATCAATAAAAGTAACATTTTTTTGTCTTCCTACATGTCTTGACTTTTTTTTTATTGAAAATCAGACAAGAAGAAGTGATTTCCTTTGATTTGCTAGAAATGTAACATTTTAACTTAGCAAGTCAAAATTGAAAATTTTCATTTAAGGAATTTAAAATTACTGTCAGAGGTGTGATATTAACTTGATAGGAGTGGAATAATTTTCGTGAATTTGGCAATCTATGGATGAGATGACAAGTGAAACTAGACCTGTTGGGGATCTAGAAGAATCTTTACCGTTAGAGGTGTAATATTAACTTAACGGGTTAAATTAAATCTTGTCAGAGGTGCGATACTAACTTGACAAGTATATTAGCTAGAGGTGTGATATTAACTTAGCTCTATAAGAATTCTAGTTTCGTTTAGAGAAACAGAAAATACCATTGTCATAGGTGTAGTGTTAAACTTGGCAGTGGAGATAATGCTAGAGGTGTGATTTTGAACTTAGCATTAGTCATCTCGACTTCGATACGGATGTTTGAGGGAAAGTCATTATCATATGTATGTTGTTGAACTTAATAATGAACTAGATGCTAGAGGTGTGATGTTAAACTTAGCATCGCTCATCTCAGCTTCGATATGGAAGCCTGAGAAAAAGTGATTGTCAGATGTTTAATATTGAACTTGGCATCAACTTAATCATTGTTAGAGGTGTAGTGTTAAACTTAATAGTAATTTATCAGAGGTGTGAAGTTAACATGACAGTAGTTGATTTGCGATATGAGCAATTTTGAGGACTTATCATTCTATTGATGAGAATTGACAAGAAAGTTTGGAATGTCAGAGGTGTAGTGTTAACTTGATAAAAATTGATTTGCGATATTTGCAATCTTGAAGACTTGTCATTCTATTGATAAGAATTGACAAGAGAAGTTTGTACCCACTGGGGAGTATTGAAACTTTTTACTGTTAGAGGTGTAGTATTAAACTTAACAATGATTGAGTTTGTGGGACCTACCATTCCATAGAAGGGAGTTAGTAGGGGATTTTTGTGAAAACCAAGAATGAATTGTCAGAGGTAATATACGAACATTGATTCTGAGCAGGCTTATTGTCAGAGGTTTAATGTTAACTTGACTGACGTCACTGGGGATCAAAACAGAAATGGCTTGTCAGAGGTTTATTGTTAACATGACAAGTCTTTACTCATTTCATCGGAGAAATGGACACAGGTATTTTTTTGTGGTCCTACCATTCCATGGGAGAGAATTGGTAAGAGATTTTAGAAGAGAGGATGGGACCAAGTCCCCTAGGATTTTTAGCAAATGCTTAGTTGTCAACGGATTTGATATACCTTTACTAGCTACTGTTTGAGTTACGCTAGCCATGCTATTCCCCTCAGCATGATGAGCTGTCGAGGACTTATGTTGGACTTAAAAGCCAACATTTTCCTCTATCCTCAGCCGTCGGTGGCGTCGAATATTCATAGATAAATTAGAGAAGAGTAACAAGGCTAAAAGTGAAGTTTTGCACTTTGTTTCTTCTTCATTGTTTACATCATGCATCATGATGTAAGCGGCATTCGATCGGCTCGACACTGACTGACCATGATGCGATCCAGTGGAGGAAGAAAGAAGTTTTTCTTTAGCGCTCTTCCAAACATCTTGGATCTGGAGGTTTTAATTAGAGGTGTAATGTTAACCTGATCATAGGAAGAGTCCTGTCAAGGATAGTATTTCTTAAGAATCTGTCGTTGATCGGCATCATGAGCGTATTACCGTCTGGGGTTATAAGGCGGTATACTCCAGTTGAGTAAACTAACTCCACTACAAATGGTCCTTCCCTTTAGGCTGGAATTTTCCTTTAGTCTTATGTGTCATCACCATGGGTCTTCTGATAGCTAAGACAAGGTCGCCTTTCTTATAGAAAGCCCGCTCCTTGACTTTCTTATTGAAAGCTCTAAAAATTCGAGCTTGATAGAGCTCGATTTACTGTTGAGCTTGCAGGTGTTTATCGTCTAAAGCCTCCAGCTCCTAGAGTCGCAGTCGATGCTTCTCCTCGTTCGTCATCTCCGTTGTCAAGGCAACATGTAGAGATGGGATCTATATTTCTAATGGGAGTACAGCTTCACACCCATATACCAATGAGAACGGTGTAACTTTCGTCAGGGTTCGTACTGTCCTGTGATAAGCCCATAAGCATTCACCTAATTTGTTGTCCCAGTCACGTTGGCTCTTCGAGATGAATTTCGTGAGAAGTTTCCCAATAGTCTTGTTGAAAGCTTCTGTAAGGCAGTTAGCGGCTGGATAGTATACCATTGAAGACATACTTTGGATTCTAAACTTATTGTAGAACCTTTGAAAGGCTTGGCTGACGAACTGGGGAGCATTGTCATGAACAATCCGTCGTGGCACGCTGAAGCGGTAGATCACATGATGTTTTATGAACTTGATCATGTCGGATGTCTTTACCTCCCTCAAAGGGATGACTTCAGCCCATTTAGAAAAGTAATCGGTTATGGTTAGGATAAACCGATGTCCTTTAGATGAAGATGGGTTGATAGGGCCAACCACATCCATTCCCCACATTTCGAACGGCCATGAAGAAGTTGTAGGGCGAAGATGTCCTGATGCCTGATGAATGAAGTCACCATGAATCTGACAAGCGTGGCATTGTTTAGCATAAGCAATGGCGTCAAGAATCATCTTTGGCCAATAATACCCAGTCTTCAGAGTCGATCTCCAAGCTTCGGACCAGACTGACGAGCTCCACACAGACCGTCATGAGCCTTTTGGAGTATTTCCTATGCCTCTTTGTGTGACAGGCAGCGGAGGAGGATTCCATCATGCGATCGCTATACAGTGTTCTCTTGATCGCATTGTAGTAGAATTTAGGGGCTTTCCTTCTAATGACAACCGTCTCTTTAAGGTTATTAGGTAGAATGTCGTACAGTGCCTAGTCGATGTACGGGAATGCCAATCACTGAGCTCTGGACCTATTGAAGTCTCTAAAACTTTTTGACTTGAAGATCTCTTGTCGGCTTTTGCTGGTCTTCAAAAGAGAATCTTGGACAATATAAGTCCTGACTGTAGACAAGTATTTTCTCTGTTACTCCAGCTAGAAGAGCCAAGGAAGCAGCGAGAGATGTCAGTGCATTTGCATGCGCATTTTGCTGGCGAGGTACATGATCGATGTAGAAGTTTCTGAACCTCTCTGCCATGTAAACAGTTGTGTTATGATAGGGTACTAAGTCATCATGTATGCCTCGTACTCCCTGCGAACTTAATTAACGATGAGATTTGAGTCACCATATGCTTCGAGATTTTTAATGTTAATCTTACCGGCGATTCGCATCCCGATCAAGAGAGCATTATATTCCGCTACATTGTTGGAATATGGCTCAGTTAATGAGAATGCAAAAGGGGTCACGTAGTTCTGTGGGGAGACAAGTACTACCCCCACTCCTGCTATGATACTTTCTTGAGGACCCGTTCTCGATGCGCCGTCGACGAAGAGTTGCCACACCTGTCCTTCAAAAGATGCCTATATCAAGCAAACTTCAGCGATCTTATCTGGGAGATTCTCATAAAGTTTGATCGCCCTTGAATTTGGATGCTCAGCCAGGAAATCTGCCACCGCCTGTCCCTTCACAGCTTTTTGTGGGAGGAATTGTATCTCATATTGGGAGAGCAACATGGCCCATTTTACCAATCGATCATTGATGATGGCTTTGTCATAAGCAATCTTAAAGTATTGAATTTTGATATGACATGTATAGTTTGGTCCACCAAGTAGTGTCGCATTTTCTGGATGGCGAAGACCAATGCCAAGCATTCTTTTTCGATCGGACTGTATTGATGTTAAGCTCCGATCATAGTTCTACTCAGATAGTAGATTGCCTGCTCGTGTCTCTGATCATTATTCGGGGCTAGTAAAGCTCCTAAAGAATGATCCATTGATCGAAGGTATATCAGGAAAGATTTTCCTAACACCAGAGCTGAAGGACAGGTGGATGCGTGAGGTACCGCTTGATTTCTTCGAACGCTTGTTGGCAAGCATCATTCCAAATGAATGAAACTTTCTTCTTCATTAATTTGGTAACAAGTTGCATCGTCCTAAGAGATTTGAGATGAACCTCCGTATATATGCCAGCCGCCCTTGCAATCCTCTAAGCTCTCTAAGACTTTTTGGAGGTTGTATCTCTTAAACAGTGCGGACTTTCTCTGAATCAAGGTGGATTCCTTTGGATGTAACAACAACCCTAGAAATTTACTGCTGGCTACCCCTATGAAGGATTTGGTGGGGTTCATCTTCAATTAATGTGCCCCCATATATTGAATACTGCCTTCAGATCTGCAATGTGATCGCCTTTGGCACGGCTTTTTACTGCAATGTTGTCAACGTAGCATTCTATTGTTTTGCATATATGCTCGTGGAAAATTACATTCATAGCTCTCTGGTATGTTGCCCCCGCGTTCTTTAATCTGAAGGGCATGACAGTATAACAATATACCCCCAATGATGTCCTGAAAGATGTATACTTCTCATCATCAGGGTACATCTTCATTTGATTGTATCCTGAGAATCCGTCCATGAAAGACATTCGTTCGAACCCACACGTATTGTCGATCATGACATCTGTGATTGAAAGGGGAAACTCATCTTTGGAACACGCCTCGTTTAGATCGTGAAAGTCAATACAAACCTGGATCTTCCCATTCTTCTTGATAACAGGAACGATATTGGCTACCCAATTAGGATGTTGTTCCTCCATGATGAAACTGGAGTTTATGAACTTCTCTCAGAGCTTTCCTTGTCGACTTTGATAGTCTCAGGAGCTCGTAAAGGGTGATCCTAGTCGGTATTGGCCAGTTGAGCTAAGACATTAAAGCGATAAGGTGCTGAACTTCCTTCTGCTTTATCCTTCGGGAGGGACATGGCATACCGAATCTCCTTTCGTTTCTCCACGGATTGCCTTGTGGATTGCTTGGTTGGATCAGGGGTGGCTTTAGGTGCTTTTGCCACCATCTCATCGTATTTCTTCAAATACGACTAACCCGACCGAGTTTCAGCCACGAATGGTGCATTCAGCTCTGCGGCCAGGACGATTATCTCCTCCTCTGAGTCAGTTAGTGAGGGGACATCAGTCTCTGCTTTCCGAGAGGAAGCGCACACCACATTGCAAGGTGAAGCTTTTGTCTTACTTTTAGACTTTCTATTGGTAGTCCATTGTTGACTTTCAACAAGGTCGGGATGAACCCACATGATTTCTCCCTGAGGAGTAGGAACAGGTTTGAGACCTTTCTCCTGTTGCTGATGTGGATCTATATTGAGTACCCTTAGTTCCCCTTTCGGGATAGGAACTACTCCGGTTGGTGTTGGAGGCTATATCCCGAACTGAAGGAATGACGTCGTGTTAGCCGCCACTTTCTTCTGCTCCGGGCAGAGCTTGAGCACTTCCGCATCAATCAGAGCTTTAAGGATGTCTTTGAATATATAACAGCTCTTAGTAGGGTGCCCCATCATCCTATGATACAAGCAGTAATTGAGATTATCGGTCTTGCCAACCTCTTCAGGGCATCTAGCTTCAGGAAGTTTTAATCTGCTGCTTTTATTGAGTAACTTGAACAACGAATCGACATGCTCGTCCTTGAAAGAGTTTCCTGTTGGCGTGCGGCTGACTTGAAGAACCACCTCCTCTAGTCGGCTGAGATTTAACGGGAGATTTCGTCTCTATTGCCAGTGTATCATTCCTTTTTGATTGGAAAGATACTTCTGGCACGCACCTTGTCGTCTTTTCGGGTCTGCGCTTATTTTCTTCCACCTTAACCCTGGCGATAATCTCTTTTTCCTATTCACCTTGCTAGACCAACTATTTTCAGGTGCGGCTTTCAGCAACTCCAATCGGGATAGAAGCGAAGTTTGCAAATTGTGACGGTATGTTTCCACCAGAGTGGCCTGGGTCATACCACTAGGACATCGGAGTGCCATATTCCAAAATCTTTCCATAAATGTTTTGACCGACTCTCTTTTTCATTGCCTCGTTGCCAGGAGAGTTGGCATGGTGATCTCTGAATCGTCTTCGAAGAAGCGCGTAAGGAAAAGCTTCTCCAAATCACCCCAGTTCTTAATGGAGCCTTCTGGGAGTTTCATGAACCATTCAAAGGCAAGTCCCTTTAGAGTGCTGATGAACAAACATGCCAAGATGGCAACGTTTGCTGCTACATTCCCTGTCTGAGACTTGAAGTAGTATTGGTTCGGTGACCCTTTGCCATCGAAGGCCTGTACGGTCAGAGCTTTGAATTTAGGAGGGTACGGGACAAGGTCCCATTCGGCCAGGTACGACCAGAACACTCCTGCTTCTTAGAGGCCTTTCCGATTGGCGAGGGCTTCCAGACGCTGCTCCAGTTTATTCATTCTTTTAGAATGAGTACTCCCATTCTCTAAATGCCTTCTTCTTCAGACGAAGTCTTGGACGACTCGAAGTTGGATTGTCCCTTCTCCTCGGTATGCGCAGAAGATGAACTCTCCCCTTCTTTCGTTTGCCTTTAGACTTCTTAGAAGGAGTTTTGGGTTTCGGCCTTCTCCCGCTCTCAAGCAACTGTGAAAGCATTTACTTGAGGGTGTCGATAGATTCTTGTTAGGTGCGAATCATATCGAGTTGTTCTTTCTGGGCCTGGGCTTGCTGTTCAAAGCGCCTGGCCATCTTCTCAGGAGTGTTTACCATATACGCTAAGGCTTTCTTCTTTACAGAAGAGTTCAAGGCCTGTGATTCCGCAATGGCAGAGTGTGACTCACTCACTTCAATGCCCTGGGTTAGAGCACTATAATCAACTGGGCTACCGCGCCAGTCCAAGTGCGAGTATTCTGGTACATCCTTCTGATTCAGTGTCAGACTCATTGAGCTGACTATCGGTTATTTTTCTCTACTTCTGCTAGGCGTAGAGCTTGGACCTACCATGTTCGTAGTGACTTCGGGGTACTCCGTATGAGAGAAGGTTCTCTTCGTGCGGGAACGATGCCTTTTGGCTGATCGAGAGGTTGACGTTAATCGTCTGAATATCGACTGCTTACTTACATGTGAGCTGCAGTGACATTCAGAGAGCTTTGCTGTGATGAGCCGTTCACAGTAACATGATGGAGCGATTTGATTGGCTCTTCTCTTCTTTGTCAGATAATTTCTTAGATCCGTTGGAGGGGAATCAAAGAGACTAGCCTCGGGTTTTCGAGGGCTTTTCAACTTCTGAAAGCTAACTTGTGTCGCAGATCTGAAATGCAGGGTTTAGAGACGCGGAGCTCACGTTTTGCAGAAAAGACACAGCTCTCACGTTTTGGCTTTGAAACGCGGATCTCGTGCCTCTGCTGAGAAGAGACGCGGACCTTGCGTTGCTGATTGTTAAGTTCGGCCGGTGACATTTGGGAAACGCGGACTTGAAAATCACCTAGAGGGGGTGAATAAGTGATGGCTATACTTAATGGCAAATAATGCGGAATTAAAAACAAATTAGCAATAACCAATAACAATTAGATAAAGCTTTCAAAAGAGTAAGCAATATAAGTGCAAGTAAATAGAGAGAGTAGAGTTTAGAGAGATAGTAGGCAATCGCAAATACAAGGATATGTTTCGAGGTTCGAGCCACTGCTCTACGTCCCCGCCTTCAACACGATGAAGGATTTTCACTATGTGTGATCCCACCGGATCGTCAATCGGTTACAAGTTCTCACTAAAACTCTTCGGACACACTTGTCCTCTCTCACGGTGCTGCAATACCAACTAGGAGCTCACTAGCTCGCTCGAGACCGCAACCTCTACAACTTCTCAATTGAAGAAAACGTGATCAACGCTTGACCACAAAGATAGCTCACAAGCATAACCCTACAACCAAGATGAGGAGGTGAAACACTTGGGATTGTGTAGTGCAAATAACAAGTAGAGAACTAAAGGGAAGGCTCAAGCTAAAATACCAAAGTTTGGAAATAGTTGGCTCTAGAGAAAATCTTTTGCAAAAAAGCTAAACTATGAAAAATTTGTTGTAAGGCTTGTAAATCTTGTTCTTAAGTTGTTTCATACTCTCACTATTTATAGGGGATGAAAACTAGGCTAGAAAATACAATAGATCCGTTAGGAGAAGACCCAACAAAAAAATAAAACTGAATCTAGCCGTTGGGAGCCAAGTCAACAGAATTTTCTGCTGCCGGTCGACCGGTCGACCGCCAACGATCGGATTTCCGACCGTTGGTAAAGCGGTCAACCGAACGGTCGACCGTGGTTCCTAAACAGAGAGTAAAAACTCTCTGTCGGTCGATCGGGCCGGTCGACCGAAACAAACAGAGAGCAGTGCTCTGCTTCCGGTCGACTGGGCCGGTCAACCGAAGTGCACGGTTGCACTTTGGTGCATATCGGTCGACCGCCCGGTCGACGATAGAGCAGTTTGCTCTGCCAACGGTCGACCGCATGGTCGACCGTAAGAAGGCCAAAACTGCTTTTAGAAATCTTTTTGAAGTCAGAATTTTTCAATAAATTTTCTTTAAATAAGTAAATACAAAATAGAGTTCTAGGGATTTAAAAATCTAGAGTGTGATCATAGATCAACACCAAATAGATTTGAACTATATTTTGATAAAAATTCTTTTCTAAAAAAAAATCAATTTTTTCAAAACTTATTTTTTCAAAACTTGATTTTTATGAAACTCGATAAGGAAAAACGGTAAGAAACATGGTAACAAATTTTTGCTTGAGAACACAAGGGAATACGAAATGTGTGTGTGTGTATGACAATCCCAAAAGTTATCAAGCTCTATCATCTCAGTTTTAACAAATGACTAGAAATTCTAACTAAAAATAGAAAAAGTAAAGATACAAATCTTGAAATAGTCTTCTCGATATTGCTTGATCCTTGAGCTCTTCTAGTGTGCTAGACTCTGGGATCTAAATCTTCTTGGCTTCCAAAAGTGTGAGTCTTGTGATGGAGCCGAAATTTAACATATATTTTTACCTGAAACGTAACTAAACAATTTTGTTAATACCTAACTACATATGGTTTGTTATCATCAAAACAAGGGCTAATGGCCTTTGGGCCAACAATATCCCCCTTTTTGATGATGACAAGACATATGGAGCTATTACAAATATTTTGTGTAGAGACTTCAAATGAAGCTCCCCTTAACATATGCATATATAAGAATATGATATAAAAGGGCTAAATGCACACAATAAAGGCATATATAAAGGATATAACAAATAGACTTATATGCCAACCATTTATGCATAACAAGGATACAGAAACAAGAGAGTGTATGCACAAATGGTTACCTCCATCCATCTAATAATACCTCCAGCCTCCAAAGTAAGTGGTAGGTGATTAGATCAACAAGAGACAATACAAAACCAAACACATATACCACATAGAGACAATAAGGATAACTGCCATAACATAAATAAAGATGTCCATACATGCTTAGAGGTTCATGCCAACCTCAAAAACCAAATACACATAAACACACAGCGCAAATGTCAATAAAACACAAAATACATATCCAACTCCAAATACAGAAAATAAATACTCCCAGAAAATAACAAAAACTAACTCCCCATAAATAACTCCATCAAAATATCTCTCACCCTTTTTGTCATCAACAAAAGGGGTCAACCCTCCTGAAAATCAGGGTCTTCTGGAGAAGCTGGCGCCTCAGGAACAATAGGAGGAGGAACCCATGCATCGAAAGGAGGACCGGTGGGAGGAAGTAGCTGAGAGCGACCACTTGGAAGAGGAGCCGGCCAAGTGTATCTATTGTAGATTTCACTGACGCAAGTCTGCATATAGAGAATAGAATCACAAATGTGATTGAGATTATTGTCCACTCGCTGCTCTAACCGCTGAAATTGAGGGTCATCTGAGCGGACATCTGCTGGTTATGCTCCTGAAGCTGAGTGGAGAAAGCGTGATAGGGATCAAAAGGAGCAGAAGAAGCAGAGGAAGATCCAGGAATAGCAGGTATGATAGGATGGGGCTGAGGAGCAGGAGGACGCTCCCGAACACGCATCCTCTTGAGGAGAGTGTTGTTGATGTCGACTGACAGTTCCATGGACCGTTCAGTGGAAAGATCGAATCTGAGTTGCTTCAGTAGACGAGTAATGAGCATTCAAAAGGGCAAGTGTCAGTTTGGGACCAGAAGGTGATCGGATGTCATGTAATTGATGATGAGTTTAGGAACATTTATTCTAATGCCTTTCAGAAGGTAATAGATCAGAAAAAGAGCAAAACCCCTAGTGTGACTATACTCTCCTGATTTTGGCAGGAGGTTATAGAAAACAATTTTAGCTAAGATCTGGGCGGTAAGAGTATAATACTTCACCTCCTCATTCCTAACTAAATCGGGGTTATCATCATCATGAAGTAAAAGGGAGGCTGTGTGGGCAGATTCACCGTCAGGATATGCAAATTCATGAAGATCTACATTGTAAATATCTACCCCCTCACAAGAAAAGTGTAGGAGATTTACAAATTTTTCAATGGAAATATTTATATCTCTGCCCATGACCCTAGACCTGATATGATTTTGTTGGAAAGACAGGTAAGAGTAAAAATAATGGACTAATTCAAGGTAAACAGGTTCTTTCATGGTGACAAATTGATCAAGTGAACTAGAACCTAAGATATTTGTAAGATTTAGGTGCTCAAAGTCACTCAGCACCATAGTTCTGCCAGAGATCACATTTTTATGTTGGATTATTGTATATCTATGAGACGCATTTTGGGAGATGAAGGGGCTGGATGATGATTCAGGGGTTTTCCCCTTCTTAGATCTGGATCTTTTGGACATGGTGAATGATTAAACAAGATAATAGCACGAAATAAACATGGATAAACAAGAATAATAAAGAGAATTGAAGTGATTAAGGAGAAATTTTTTTATACCTCAAAATCCAAGAAATATCCCTGAAAAATTGCAGATCTAGAGCCTGAGAAGGATTTTAACGAATTTTGTGGAAGAAATTTTGGATTTGGAAGAGTTTTAATGGGTTGGTTAGGTTTAGGGGAGGAGAATTGAAGAGGGGAAGAGGAGGGGTCTGTTTGGAGAAGAAAGAATGACAGAATTTGGGGATTTAGGGCTTTATAAAAACGGGTGTGAAACAGTTTACCCGATTCCCGGTCGACCGGCGCAAACCGAGATCAATCTCGGTTTTAGTCGGTCGACTGGCTTCGGGCTAAAAATTTATTTTTTTGATATTCCATGCTGAATCGATCGACCGCCCGGTCAACTGGGCCTATGACAGGCTAACTCGGTCAACCGGTCGGTCGATCGGAACTGCCCAAAAATAGTTCAAAAATGAATTAATTTTTTTGTTTTAATTTAATTTTCTTTTAAAAGGAAATTAGAGACTAGTATATTTTTTACATATAAGACATGAAAACAGTGTTAAAATTTTAGGAAGCATGAGAAACACAAAAATAATTTTTATTTTATTATTACTAACAACACATTTTGTTTTTTTAAATAATTAAGTAATAAATTTGAGATATTGAAGCCGAATACCCCTTTAAGGTTTCTGAACTTCTCCTCGACATTCCTCTAGATAAGAGTTGAGGCGCGCAATTGCTATCTTTATTTATTAACTTAATAATGATTAAATAAATTTTCATATTTAATAATTATATATATATACTTATAAAAACATTTACCAATCAAAGAAAATTCAACACATGGACAATCAAAATATGGCTAGTATAAAAACAAACTAAGTATGCAATCTCAACTATACAAAAAAAATAAGGAAATGTAAGTCTACATAATTAAAGCATATTATCACAAAATGAAACTAGCAAATCCTATACATGTACATATCTAGTTAGAGATAAAAATCTTAGGTGGAGAAATTACCAAACTATAGGAAATCTCCAAAATAGGTGCCTCTTTGATAGCGATGCAAGTGATGATTTATTCGTTAAGCTTTGATGCATCCACCACCCGGGCACCATCTCCCCCTAAGTCTTGGAGGAGGACGACGCACCTGTATCAATCAATTTTGGCGTATCCTTTGATACCCAAATCTTTTGGGTCCTATGGGGTTAGTATTTTTTCGAGCCCAAATATTTTTATTAGTCATATATAATTTTGCATAACAAAATTTTGCTAAATGGCCTTTGCGGCCACAATGTGCACATGTATATACCTTTCCATACATAAATGCATGCTTGTGTGAGTGTGCATGCTTTTGTGTGTTTGATGCATGAGGAGTGTGTTTCCTTTGGGTTTTTCCCTTAGAAAATATAGATGCAAATTTGGTCATGTAAAATGCACACTTTTCCAAAGTGCCAAAGTGGTATCTAAAACCTCAATGCGTTTTTGAATATCCAAAATTTATTTTTATTACAAGTAGTGATTGGGCTTTTACCCATATAAGTAGCTTTATATTTTTCAAAATCCATTTTATTTTCTCAAAAGATTTTGACAAATCATTTTTCTCATTTAAAACAATCTCAAATTTGTTCTTTAATAAATCATTTTTCTTTTTCAACTTTTTATTTTGAGCAAGGAAAATTTCATATCTATTTTGTAATTCTTCAAAAACATGTGCTAATTCATCCATGGTCAAATCCTCATCGTCTAAAGAGTTTTCTAGGTTTACCTTAGAAGCTTCATCACATATGCCATAAAGCACATGTGTGCGGTGTCGATCTCCTCTTCGGATTCGGTCTCCGAGTCATCTCACGTGGCCACCATCGCCTTCTTCTTCTTTTGCACATTCTTAGAGGTTGTAGCTTGTAAAGAGGGGCAATCCGCAATTAGATGTCCTGTACTTTTGCAATGGAAGCACGGACCCATTTCCTCTCTTTTCTTTTCTAGTTTCCTTGAGGTCTCCCTCTTGGAAGTTGCTTTGTCTACCTTTCCTATAGAACGTCTTGCCTACTTTTCTAATGAGCATGGCAAAGTCTCCATCGTAGTCTTCCGATGATTCCTCTTCATCAAAGGAGGATGGAGTCGCCTTGAAAGCTATTGCTTTCTTCTTTGGAGCCTCCCTTTCTTCCCTCATCTTCATTTTCATCTCATGGGTTTTGAGATTACCGATGAAGCCGGAGAAGTCCATCTCCTTCCTATCATTGAGCTCCTAGAGGTTGGTTGCCTTGACTTCCCAAGATTTAGAAAGAGCTCTAATGACCTTTCGGATCTTTTGGTCATTATCGATCTTGTCACCTAAAGAGGATAAAGCATTAGTGATCTTGGTGAACCAAGTGAGCATTTCATCTATACTTTCTTTTTCAAGCATATAAAAATTCTCATATTGAGAACGGAGCGAGTCAATTTTGGATCTTTTGACTTGTGACGTTCCCTTATGAGTAATAATAAGATCATTCCAAATTTCATAAGCGGATTTGCAATTAATCACACGAGGAAGATCAACTTCATTTAATGCTTGTGTAGGTGCATATTGGGCTTTTGCATTGGCCTCATAGTCCTTAGCGATTGCTTCGGACCATGTATCCTCATTACCGTGAGGTTCAATAAATTCTTTAGTAATGGATTTTGCAACTCTAACTCCTAGGGACTTTAAGAATAGGTTCATTTTTACCTTCCAAATGGGGAAGTTCAATCCATCAAATTTGGGTGGGGACTTGATGCTAGAGAAGTCTAGTGATGCCATGAAAATAAGTTAGTACACAAACAAATGATAGATGTAACAAATAAATATAGCCAAATAAAGAGGATCTCCCTAAGGTGGTTAAACCAAATGCTAGGGTTAGGCTCTGATATCAACTGAAAATCATTTAGAGGGGGTGAATAGGTGATGGCTATACTTAATGACAAATAATGCAGAATTAAAAACAAATTAGCAATAACCAATAACAATTAGATAAAGCTTGTAAAAGAGTAAGCAATATAAGTGCAAGTAAAGAGAGGGAGTAGAGTTTAGAGAGATAGTAGGCAATCGCAAACACAAGGATATGTTTCGAGGTTCAAGTCACTGCTCTATGTCCCCGCCTTCAACACGATGAAGGATTTTCACTATGTGTGATCCCACCAGATCGTCAATTGGCTACAAGTTCTCACTAGAACTCTTCGGATACACTTGTCCTCTCTCACGGTGCCGCAACACCAACTAGGAGCTCACTAGCTCGCTCGAGACCGCAACCTCTACAACTTCTCAATTGAAGAAAACGTTGATCAACACTTGATCATAAAGATAGCTCACAAGCATAACCCTACAACCAAGATGAGGAGGTAAAACACCTGGGATTGTGTACTGCAAATAGCAAGTAGAGAAGTAGAGGGAAGGCTCAAGCTAAAACACCAAAGTTTCGAAATAGTTGGCTCAAGAGAAAATCTTTTGCAAAAAGGCTAGACTATGAAAAACTAGTTGTAAGGCTTGTAAATCTTGTTATTAAGTTGTTTCATACTCCCACTATTTATAGGGGATGAAAATTAGGCTAGAAATTACAATAGATCTATTGGGAGAAGACCCAACAAAAGACAAAACTGAATCTAGCCGTTGGGAGCCAAGTCAGCAGAATTTTCTGCTGCGCCGGTCGACCGCCAACGGTCAGATTTCTGACCATTGGGAAAGCGGTCGACCGAACGGTCGACCGTGGTTCCCAAACAGTGAGTAAAAACTCTCTGTTGGTCAATCGGGCCGGTCGACTGAAACAATCAGAGAACACTGCTCTTCCTTCTGGTCGACCGGGCCGGTTGATCGATGTGCACGGTTGCACTTTGGTGCATATCGGTCGACCGCCCGGTCGACCGACAGAGCAGTTTGCTATGCCAGCGGTCGACCGCACGGTCGATCGTAAGAAGGCCAAAACTGTTTTTAGAAATCTTTTTGAAGTTAGAATTTTTTAATAAATTTTCTTTAAATAAGTAAATACAAAATAGAGTTCTAGGGATTTGAAAAGCTAGAGTGTGATCATAGATCAACACCAAATAAATTTGAACTATATTTTGATAAAAATTCTTTTCTAAAATAAAAATCAATTTTTCCAAAACTTATTTTTTCGAAACTTGATTTTTCTGAAACTCGATAAGGAAAAACGGTAAGAACATGGTAACAAATTTTTGCTTGAGAACACAAGGGAATACGAAATGTGTGTGTGTGTGACAATCCCAAAAGTTATCAACCTCTATCATCTCGGTTTTAACAAATGACTATAAATTCTAACTAAAAATAGAAAAACTAAAGATACAAATCTTGAAATAGTCTTCTCGATATCGCTTGATCCTTGTGCTCTTCTAGTGTGCTAGACTCTGGGATCTAAATCTTCTTAGATTCCAAAAGTGTGAGTCTTGTGATGGAGCCGAAATGCAATATATATTTTTACATGAAGCTTAATTAAACAATTTTATTAATACCTAACTACATATGGTTTGTTATCATCAAAACTAGGGCTAATGGCCTTTGGACCAAAAGGACTTTCTTAGTCCCGTGTTCTACCCTAGAGACGTGAGTCTCGTGTTTCTGTGAAGAGACACGGACCTCGCGTTGTTGAACGTCGCGTTTGAGAGGTGAAGCTCCAGAAACGCAGGCTTCTTGAGCTTCACGTTTTGATCTCCAAACGCAGACTTCGCGCGCCCTATGTTGCTCAAAAGGGACGCAGTCATGAGCTTTGTGTTCTGTATCTGTTAGACAGATAGTTGTTTCAGCTTCTTGAGTCTATTATCGATGTGCGCATCAGCTCTGTCGACGTTCGACATTCCGGTTACGCTGTACGGGTTATTGGGAACCCCTGGTAACCTGGAGCTGAGGAAGAGGAAGGGCATAGCCGGGTTGACCGTCAACAACGTTGGCCTCACGGGTCTCGTGAGAGACATTGACGCGGGCTTTACATGTGATACGGCTAGCCATGATGCTTTCTGCACAGGCCATGTTCGGAGAAATCTCCAAAAGGACCCGAGAGCGAATCTCTGAAGAGACCTTGCGGTGCTGCCGCGCCCTTGGCCTTTTGGAGCTGAAAGAGAGAAACTCTTCATACTTTGCCTGGTCAAATTCAACGACAAGCGATTCGACCGTTCTTCCCATGAAGGTGAAGTCACCTTGCGCCACAACTTGCTCATCAGTAGAGAAAGTAGTCCCCAGCGGAGTCGCCATCTCTTGTTTTGGGCTCAGAAAAAATTTAAAGTTCGTAATAAACTTTCCTTGAATCAATGAATAATTACAACAATCTAAAAAATTTCGATTACAAGAGAGAGAAGATTTTCAAGCTCAAATCTTTTCTTTATTTAATGTTGGGTTCTTGATGTAGCGGTGGAAAGTGAATCTTATTTTTCGTTTACCGGGTGAACGTCACTATCTTCTGGGAATCTTCTCTTCGGACTATCTACGGAGTAGCATAGCTCTTGTCCAATGAAATCTCAAAAAGACTTGAGACAAAAACAAACTTGTACTCAGCAAGTTGTTAGAAGAGTTCAACTCTTTCTTCAGTATTCCTCAGGCTAAGAGAATCTGACCAAAAGTCCACTTTTCAATCTTTTTTACCCAAAAACTTTTTACCTCTCTTCAGTAGCAAACTGGGCTATTTATAGGGGTTTCAGGAGTAAAACTATCCGCTAAAAATCCTCCATGATGGGGGTTTACTCCCCTCAATATGTAGGCAGTAATTGACCAATTAATGGGGACAGTTATAACTGAGACACAGGGCTTCTCTGTAGTTGGAACGCGGGCTTCGAGCTTCGCATTTTGGATGCCAAATTCGAACCTTGCGAGACGCGGGCTTCGAACTCTGCCAGGCGCGGGCTTCAAGCTCTGCGTCTTGAGATTGTAGAGATGTCGAGACGCGGGCTTCAAACCTCACGTCTTCGCACTGCAGTGATGCCAGGACGCGGGCTTCGAGCTTCAGGTCTTGGTTATTACAGTGAAGCTGGGACGCGGGCTTCGACCCTCGCGTCTTGGTACTGCAGTGATGCTAAAGTGCGGGCTTCAAGCTCTACGTCTTGGCATTACATGGGTGGCTATGATTAGCCGCGCGTCTAGAGTATAGACTCTGTTCTCTGATGACTTGTCTTCAGTGATTTTTAGACAGTCTACAATGAGTCCTACCCTGACGGCTATCTCTCGGGGAGTCTCCTGAAAGATAGAGACTTACGCACGATTGCTCAAAGCTCAGCCTACACGGGCTTTGCCCTAATAGCTACCTAAGTGAGTCAATAGCCTACACGGGTCCTACCCTGACGGCTACCTGACGGGAGTCTCTTGAAAGACGGGAGCTTGGCCATGATTGCTAGGAGTTCAGCCTGCACGAGCCTCGCCTAACGGTTATCTACGCGAGTCAACAGCCTATACGGATCCTACCTTGACAGCTATCCCTCAAGGAGTCTCCTGAAAGACGGAGACTTGCTCACGACAGCTCAGAGCTCAGCCTACATGGCCTTGACCTGATGGCTACCCAAACGAGTCAATAGCCTACACAGGTCCTCCCTGATGGCTACCCCTCGCGGAGACTCATAAAAGACAGAGACTTACCCATGACTACTCGGAGCTCAGCTTACACGGGCCTTGCTTTGATAGCTACCCGGACAAGTCATCATCCTAGTCTTACCCTGACAGCTACCCCTCCGGGAGTCTCCTGAAATACGGGGACTTGCCCAAACTGCTAGGAGCTCAGCCTACATGGTCTTTGCCCTGACGACTACCCAAGCGAGTCAACAGCCTATACGGTTTCTACCCTGACGGCTACCCTCTCAAGAGTCTCCTGAAAGATGGAGACTTGCCCACGACTTCTCAGAGCTTAGCCTACACGGGCCTCGCCTTGACGGCTACCCAAGTAAGTCAACAGCCTATACAAGTCCTACCCTGATGGCTATCCCTCAAGGAGTCTCCTGAAAGATGGAGACTTGACCATAATTGCTCGAAGCTCAGCCTACACGAGCCTCACCCTGTCGGCTACCCGAGCGAGTCAACAGTGTATACGGGTCCTACCCTGAAGGTTATTCCTTAGGGTGTCCCCTGAAAGATAGAGACTTGCCCATGACTGCTCAAAGCTCAGCCTACATGGGTCTGACCCTGATGGCTACCCGAGTGAGTCAACAGCCTATACGGGTTCTGCCCTGATGGCTACCCCTCGAGGAGTATCCTAAAAGACGGAGATTTTCCCATGACTATGTTGGCCCAAAGGCCTTTCACTCTAGTTTGATGATGATTAACTCATGTAGTTATGTGTACTAATTATCTTGTGATTTTAGTTTCAGTTTATTAATCAAGATATTAGTTGGTGTTTAGCTTCAACAAGATGAATTGGAAGCTTGCACATGTTGATTCAAGAGCCCGCGCATCAAAGATCATACATTGCACTTGCTCGGTGAATCAAGAGTTTTTGGATCGAGCCTACTTGGAGATTGCGCTCTAGCTTGGAGATTGCGCTCTACAAGAAGACTTAGGTATCCATAGTTTTAGTTTGGGTTTAGATCCTAATTGTAAAGATTAGAATAGTATGATAAGCTCAAGTTCACAACACACATCTTTCATGTTTTGATTTTCGGTTTTAGGTTTAACCGATCTTGGTTTTCATGAATAGATTTTTTATCAAAACAAGTTTACATGGTTTATGTATATTAGATTTGTTCTATATACATGCATGCTTCAATTGTTTAGACAAACTTTGTTTGATAATCTATTCCATGTGTTTTATGTTTTGGTATTTACAACAAAACATATTTTGGACTTAATGACAAAAATCATGATATATATATGTTTCTTGTATATTGAATTTCTATTCATATACAATATGCTTCAAAGTGTTTAAATATCATATTTTTGTATCATGGATAAGTTTAGACAATGTGTATTTTCTATTCAAAATACAAGGTTTTAGAAAATACGGTTTTTGGTTTTTGGCAAAATTTCTATGACACAAAAATAGTCAAATATGTTTGAAATTTGTGTTAGGATTTTTAACACAAGTTTGTATTTCAATATAAAATGATAAAACTATTTTTGTGGAATTTTAGAGATTTTGTGGGATTTATTATAATATTTTTTTCCCCAGATTTCAGACCTGATTTTTGTCTGCCAGGCTTGGCCGGTCGACTGGTACGGTCGACCGCACCAAAGAAGCCAGTCGACCGTTCCGGTCGACTGACGTGCACGGATACGTGCACGCAGGCTGACACTGCATCCGGTCGACCGAAGCGGTCGACCGACAGAGAGCTGTTTGCTCTCAGGTATTTTCGGTCGACCGAGGCGGTCGACCGGTAGCCACAACGGTTCTAAATTTGACCGTTGGGCGGTCGACCGTCCCGGTCGACCGGAAGGCTATTTCTGGCAAAAGTTTTGTAAACGGCTATTTTCTGTAATTGCCTATAAATACCCCATTTGAGAGAGGTTTTCTCTAAGATTTTCTGTGCGAATTTTTGCTGATTCTCTGGTGTTTTCAAAGCAATCAAAAGAAGTTTTGAGCTTGAATTGTACAATCCATTTGGTGTTTTCATTAGGGTTTGGAAAATCAAAGAAAGGGTTTTTGGGAAAGATTTTTGATTGAACTATTCTATCTTGATTTCTTGATTTTCCCAAGGATTTTCTTTGTGATTTCTGATTTCCATTCCTTTGGTTTTCTCCACACTTGAGCAAAAATCTACTATCTATATCTATAGGTTATTTGTGTGGAAGAAGAAGTTGTTTGTGGTTGTTGTTGTGACCACCAAGTTGTAACCCAATCTTTTCTTAGCTTTGTGCTTTGGGTTGTATCCCTCTAGTTGAGAGGTGATCCTTGTATTGGTTGGTGATTGGGAGTTTGTTGTATTGGTTTGGAATTTGCCTCAAGGAGGAGGTTGTGATTGTTGGAGTTTGCCTCAAGGAGGAGGTTGTGTTGGTTGGCTTGGATTTGTGCCTCAGGGAGGAGGTTGTAAAGAGAGGAGTTGGGTACTCCTTGTAAAGGGTCCTAAGTGGACGAGCTAGTGGAAATCCTTCGTGTGTCGAAGGCGGGGATGTAGAGCTGGGTGCTCGAACCTCGATAACATATCTTTGTGTTTGCGCTTGATCCATTGGCTCTCTCTCTACTCTCTCTTTACTTTGTGCCTTGCATTTATTTACATTGCTCATTCATATTTGCTTGGTTTGGTTGTGTGCATCACTTGTTGATAGCACTTGAGTGTATTTTGCATTAAGTTTTTAAATTCCGCATTTAGTTCATAGATTAGCATTGTCACCTATTCACCCCCCCCTCTAGGTGACTTTTTCAATTGGTATCAGAGCTAGTGCTCCTGATATTTAGGTTTAACCACCTAGGAGTGATCTTGGTTTGCTAATCTTCACTTGCATTTTCATTTGCACTCATACTAGTTTGCACTCATGGCTAGCCCTCCTATGTTTGACCATTTTAGATTTGACTCTTGGAAGGTTGACATGATTAGACATCTAAAAGGATTAGGACATTTAGTTTATCAAGCCATCACTATAGAATCCCTCCCTAATAGTAGCAAGCATAAGAAGGCCAATGCATTAGCCCTTAGGACACTTCTAGCATCTCTAAATGAACATCTTTTACCTATTTTGATCGCTATGATTCGGCTTTTGCAGTTTGGAGCATCTTAACGTCTCCCGAGCTTCCAAGGATCATCAACAATTTGAGGAGATCCAAGAGAGACATGTCCAAAGATAAATGCTTCATGGTCCAAGGGAAAGACTCCCTTGAGGTACACTCGGATTCCCCTCTTGATGATAGCTCTAATTCTTATTGCCATGGTTGTTTTGAGGTTCAAACTTTAAATATGGATCTTACTCAAAAGCTTGAAAAATTCTTAGAAAAACACAAACTTTTGAAAGAGAATAATCTTGTTTTGAAAAATGAATTAAAGGATTTATGTTCTAATTTTGAAGTGATTTTGCAAGAAAAAGAAGAGATCACTAGTGAACGTGACTCACTACAATCTCAACTTGAACTTGCACTTAAAGAGATTGAAGATTTGAAAAACAAAAATGGTTTTGATGATGTTGTAGAACACAATGAGGTTTGTCTTCTAGATTGGATCTTGTTTTCAAAGAAAATCTTACTTTGAAAAATAAAATTGATTCAATTACAAAAGAATTGGATTTGGTTTTGATTAAAAATAAATCTTTACAAAATGAGATTGATATTCATGTTTGTCATGCTAGTGTAGCTTCTACTTCTTGCACTCCTATAGCATGTTCCACTTTGTCTTCTAGCATAGAAAATGATATAAACAATTTGAAGAAAAGTGTTGATTGTTTGGGCTCCACTTTGAGCCATTGTGCCATGAATCACACACGATTGGAAACCTTGGTTCGCAAGAAACAAGTTCCAACCTTGCATGCACACCCATCTAGGCATACACATGCTTTTCATGATCACCACCATCATATGTATGCTCACATGTACACATGTACACATTGTGGTCGAAAAGGTCACCTTGCTAGATTTTGTTATGATCGCATTATCATGAAAATTTAGCAACTAATTATGTTTGGGTTAGAAAAGATACTAACCCCCGTGGACCCACAAAGAAATGGGTACCAAGATCCACCTCCTTGATGTTTGATGTAGGTGGAGGCTCTCGCGTCACGTGAGGGTATTGGTGCCTTGAGGTGGATGCATTCTAAGCTAAAAGGAGAACCATTTGGATGCTTCACTCTCAAGGAGATTTGGTGGGAGGACCACCGTGGTTTGGAGAACTAGAGATGCACCTTCATCGGTTTTGGTATCATTCTCTAACTCCCATCTTTATTTGCATGCTTTTAATGTTCATCTATTTATAGCATGTCATGTTTTGTTATTCATTATACCTATGTCATGCTTATTAGAATAGTGTTATACATGTTTAGTTACTTGAGCACCCATGTTTTATATGGATCTTATTTTTGTGATCTCACCTTTTTTAGAACTAACATGTATGCCCTAAATCTAATGCACATGCATATGCATTATGACCATTTGGATGTTTATGACTATATGATGTTTTTGTTTTAATGATTCGTGTTTTTGATTATCATAATCATATTGATTGTTGACCCGTTTCATGCTTCATGTTTTGACAACTTGCTTGAATGATAGTTTTCATTAAGACTAGGATTTATACTTGTACAACTAGTGAGCTACAAATAAACCTTTATATATGTTTGTGCTTGAACGCTCATTTGTATTCACTTGATGTACTAGTATAGTCTAGTTTTGATGATTATTATATTTGACTTGTATTCACTATCTTACATGTTTTGTTTTAACTTTATGTATATGTCCATCTTGTCCAAACTATCATTTATACATATACATCCTTGAGCCACGTGCCTTCATGCATATACTTTTGTGGACTCATTGTGTTTAGGATATGTATGTATACTTTAGTTTGTACATGACATACATATGCCTTGAAGTTTAAATCGTTTGGATGAATTTCATGTTTGCTAAGCGATTTCACATGTATGATGAATCTCATATTTTTAAGATGATTTCAATTAGTGATTTCACATGAATTTCATGTTTTTAATTTTGAGCTTGATTGTCCATTTTCATGTTAATATGTTTCTCACAACACTTGTACACTCACCTTATTTAATGTTTTCTCATGACTTAGTTTTCATGAGTACAAATTGTGCTATATGGATTTTGAGTGTTTTAGTGCCATGTGGTTTACATGCGTCTTCATGAAAAATATTTTTATTATTCCTTACTTGAAGGATTTCGTACTAGTTTACCCTCCATTTAACTAGTTGCGATATTCTTCATTTTGGTAGAGATTTTCAAACATACTATAATTTCAAATCTATTTTTGAAAACCCCTACCATCAAAGGGTGGTTGGATGGGAGATCATGTTCATGTATGCTTTATAATGAAAATCATTTTTAAACTTGCACATGATTGGGTGGTAGTTGATATGAGATATACACTTGATCTTATTGTTGTTTCAATTGGTATCATTGAATTCTTTCAATTGGTATCAAATCTTAACATCCTTTTGTATACTCATATATGTTTTGTTTTATATATATGTATGCATACACTTCATATAGTATCAATTTACAATTGGTATCTCTGTATCAAATTTTAAATTTGTATCTATTTCTTACATACATATATAGATGATTTATTTGTGCTTCAAGATATATGCACTAATTTTGCTTATGATAAGCTTGATTTTTTTTTAATGACCATCATTTTCAATTGATTTAATTTTCAATTGGTTTCTTTATACAAGCATTATCATTATCTTGCTTATGCTAAGCTTGAGCTTTAACATTATTTCAATTGACTTAGTCTTCAATTGGTATATTATTTCTAGCTTAAGCATATGTTTAGTTGGTATTTCATAAAGGGGGAGAAAACTCACATTTCAATTTTTCAATTGGTATTTAGTTTACCATTGTTTTGTTTCCCACTCCCTAACTTTATAAAAAAAAAAAATGATTTAAGAATGATTATTGATTTTTAATTGGTATCATATGCTTATAAAGATATATATCTTCAATTGGTATCAAGATGCATTTGTTCACTCAAATTGGTATCAATGTGTTTTTCAATTGGTATCATGTGTTTTATTTTCAATATGTTTTAATTTCAATTGGGATCATATTTGTTTTCAATGCCCCTCTTACTTTCAATTGGTAATTGGTAGGCATTTCTTAAATGTTTTTATGATCACTTTCTATTGATATCATAATGCACTTCTTTGACATTTTTTAATTGGTATCATTTTTGGTTTCACCCTTGGAAGTAGTTTGTTTATTTTTTGTTTTATATATTTAGGGGGAGAAGAATTCATATCTTTTTGTTTTTACCCCTTTGTTGATGATTGACAAAAAGGGGGAGAAGATTTATTGGAGTTGATATGCATGAGTTTTCAGTTTCATGTTCATTTCATCTCCATTGGTATTGGTATCAAGAGCATTATGAGTTTTGTTTTATTAGTATCCATTGGTATCAAGAGCATGTTTTGGTAATTTAGTTGTTTTGTTTTAATTGGAATCAATAGCATGTTTCATATGCATATTCATTTATGTCAAAAACCTTGTTTATATGCATCTTATTGTTTGTTTATTCCTATGCATGAGTTAAGGGGGAGCTTCTTTGAAGCTTTACTTTAATCCATGCATATATAACTCCATGAGTTTTGTCATCATCAAAAAGGGGGAGATTGTTAGCCCAAAGGCCTTTCACTCTAGTTTTGATGATGATTAACTCATGTAGTTATGTGTACTAATTATCTTGTGATTTTAGTTTCAGTTTATTAATCAAGATATTAGTTGGTGTTTAGCTTCAACAAGATGAATTGGAAGCTTGCACATGTTGATTCAAGAGCCCGCGCATCAAAGATCATACATTGCACTTGCTCGGTGAATCAAGAGTTTTTGGATCGAGCCTACTTGGAGATTGCGCTCTAGCTTGGAGATTGCACTCTACAAGAAGACTTAGGTATCCATAGTTTTAGTTTGGGTTTAGATCCTAATTGTAAAGATTAGAATAGTATGATAAGCTCAAGTTCACAAACACACACCTTTCATGTTTTGATTTTCGGTTTAGGTTTAACCGATCTTGGTTTTCATGAATAGATTTTTTATTAAAACAAGTTTACATGGTTTATGTATATTAGATTTGTTCTATATACATGCATGCTTCAATTGTTTAGACAAACTTTGTTTGATAATCTATTCCATGTGTTTTATGTTTTGGTATTTACAACAAAACATATTTTTGGACTTAATGACAAAAATCATGATATATATATGTTTCTTGTATATTGAATTTCTATTCATATACAATATGCTTCAAAGTGTTTAAATATCATATTTTTGTATCATGGATAAGTTTTAGACAATGTGTATTTTCTATTCAAAATACAAGGTTTTAGAAAATACGGTTTTTGGTTTTTGGCAAAATTTCTATGACACAAAAATAGTCAAATATGTTTGAAATTTGTGTTAGGATTTTTAACACAAGTTTGTATTTCAATATAAAATGATAAAACTATTTTTGTGGAATTTTAGAGATTTTGTGGGATTTATTATAATATTTTTTTCCCCAGATTTCAGACCTGATTTTTGTCTGCCAGGCTTGGCCGGTCGACTGGTACGGTCGACCGTACCAAAGAAGCCAGTCGACCGTTCCGGTCGACTGACGTGCACGGATACGTGCACGCAGGCTGACACTGCATCCGGTCGACCGAAGCGGTCGACCGACAGAGAGCTGTTTGCTCTCAGGTATTTTCGGTCGACCGAGGCGGTCGACCGGTAGCCACAACGGTTCTAAATTTCACCGTTGGGCGGTCGACCGTTCCGGTCGACCGGAAGGCTATTTCTGGCAAAAGTTCTGTAAACGGCTATTTTCTGTAATTGCCTATAAATACCCCATTTGAGAGAGGTTTTCTCTAAGATTTTCTGTGCGAATTTTTGCTGATTCTCTGGTGTTTTCAAAGCAATCAAAAGAAGTTTTTGAGCTTGAATTGTACAATCCATTTGGTGTTTTCATTAGGGTTTGGAAAATCAAAGAAAGGGTTTTTGGGAAAGATTTTTGATTGAACTATTCTATCTTGATTTCTTGATTTTTCCCAAGGATTTTCTTTGTGATTTCTGATTTCCATTCCTTTGGTTTTCTCCACACTTGAGCAAAATCTACTATCTATATCTATAGGTTATTTGTGTGGAAGAAGAAGTTGTTTGTGGTTGTTGTTGTGACCACCAAGTTGTAACCCAATCTTTTCTTAGCTTTGTGCTTTGGGTTGTATCCCTCTAGTTGAGAGGTGATCCTTGTATTGGTTGGTGATTGGGAGTTTGTTGTATTGGTTTGGAATTTGCCTCAAGGAGGAGGTTGTGATTGTTGGAGTTTGCCTCAAGGAGGAGGTTGTATTGGTTGGCTTGGATTTGTGCCTCAGGGAGGAGGTTGTAAAGAGAGGAGTTGGGTACTCCTTGTAAAGGGTCCTAAGTGGACGAGCTAGTGGAAATCCTTCGTGTGTCGAAGGCGGGGATGTAGAGCTGGGTGCTCGAACCTCGATAACATATCTTTGTGTTTGCGCTTGATCCATTGGCTCTCTCTACTCTCTCTTTACTTTGTGCCTTGCATTTATTTACATTGCTCATTCATATTTGCTTGGCTTGGTTGTGTGCATCACTTGTTGATAGCACTTGAGTGTATTTTGCATTAAGTTTTTAAATTCCGCATTTAGTTCATAGATTAGCATTGTCACCTATTCACCCCCCCTCTAGGTGACTTTTTCAGACTACTCAGAGCTCAGCCTACACAGGCCTCGCCCTGACAGCTATCCGAGCGAGTCAACAGCCTACACGGGTCCAATCCTGACAGATACACCTTGGGAATATCCAAAAAGATGGAGACTTACTCATGACTGCTCGTAGCATAGCCTACACAGGCCTCGTCCTAACGGCTACACGGGCGAGTAAACAACCTACATGAGTCTTACCCTGACAACTACACCTCAGAGAGTCCCCTAAAAGACGGAGACTTACTTACGACTTCTCGGAGCTTAGCCTACAGGGGCCTTACCTTGACAGTTACCCGGGTGAGTAAACAGTTTATACGGGAGCTACCCTGACGGTTACCCCGCAGGGAGTCTCCTGAAAGATGGAGACTTGCCCATAACTGCTCGGAGCTCAGCCTACACGGGCCTCGCCCTGACAGCTACCTGAGCGAGTCAACAACCTACACGGGTCCTACCCTGACTGCTACCCCTCAGGGAGTCTGCTGAAAGATGGAGACTTTCCTACGAATGCTTGAAGCTCAGCCTACTCGGGCCTTGTACTGATGGCTACCGGGTAAGTCAACAGCCTACACAGTCCTACGCTGATGGCTACCCCTCGGGAAGTCTCCTGAAAGACAGAGACTTGCCCATGATGGCTCAAAGCTCATCCTAGACGGGCCTTGCCCTCACGGCTACCTGAGCGAGCCAAAAGACTGACAGGCTCTGACTTGACGGCAGCCTCAAGATGTCTATATCTTGTTCTTCCAACAGTTGAGTAGCCTCCGATTAACTCGGGCCCCCCATATGAGCTGAAGGTTCACCTAGAGGGGGGGTGAATAGGTGATGGCTAATCTAATGGTCACCTAATGCCAAAAATGCGGAAGCTAAAAACAATTATGACCAAACAAAACTTTTACACTAAACACCACGTATAACACAGGAGTGTCGCCGAATTCCCCGTGAAGGGCTCTGGACAAACTCCTCTAGATTCCCCTTGAATGGGTTGAGGTGCCGCGTTGGCTCTCTTGGTTGAATACAAGTGTTAGCAAACAATCCCAAGCAAGTATATCAATATAGCACACAATGTATATCAAGCATGAAAAGAATAAACACAGTATAAATAAGCAAGATATAAACACAAGGAGATAGAGAGAGAGTGTGAGCAATCGCAAACACAAGGGATTTGTTTCGAGGTTCGAGCACACTTGCTCTACATCCCGCCTTCGACACACGAAGGATTTCCACTATACTCGATCCCAATGGATCACCCGGAGCCGCAACACCTACAAGCTCTCGGACTCTCTAGCCCATACACACGCAAGCCCACCGGCTCGCCGAGGCCGCACATCAAACAAGAGTTCGCACCCAAACCCGAAATAACCGAGTCCACACTTGGACCCGAAACAATGCGAACACAACCGTCCGCCTTCTCAAAGGACAAAGATGAAATCTTGGTGATCTAAACACTTTGATCACCAATAAAAGCTCTCACTACAACACTCTTATAAGATGAATAGCAATGGATAGCTTAAGTATTTGTGTGAGAAAAACAAGGTAGAGAATGGTGGAGGAAAACTCAAAGAATCTCTTTTGAAAACACTCTTGATAAACTCTCCTTTTAATTGGAAGTATTGGCTCTAAATTTTGTGGAGAAAAACCTCTGAAAAGAGTAGGAAAAACTGGCTCTAAAACTTCTCCAAAATCTTGTAGAAAACAATGACCAAACCCCCAAATTTATAGGCTGTCAAAAACTAGCCGTTGGGGTTCTGTCAGACCTGTCGGTCGACCGCCCGGTCGACCGCAACGGTCAAGAATCCGACCGTTGGAGCCCTCCGGTCGACCGCCCGGTCGACCCAAAAGAACAGAGAGCACTGCTCTCAGTTCCGGTCGACAGTGTCGGCAGATCGGCCATCTGCCAGGTCAAGGCGTGCACGTCCGTGCACGTCGGTCGACCGAGCCGGTCGGCCGACTTCAGAGTTAGTCGACTAGCAAGGTAGTAAGTCGACTAGCTGAAGCCTGAAAACAGTTTTTCTGGGATATAAAACTAAGTCTTTTGGTTGAAATAAAATCCCATAAAATACTTAAAAATCTACAAAAATAGTTTTACCAGTATACTTTGATAAACAAACATGCTTGCACAAAATCAAGGCATGTTATAAAAGATTGGACTATTTTTGTAATATGGAAATATTGGCTTAAAACAAAACGGTATTTTTCCAAACTTGATTTTTCTAAAACTTGTTTTTCCAAAACTTCTCTAAATACAAAAACAAGATATTTAAACAACTTTTAAAGCATAGTGTGTATGGATATGATTCACTACACAAACAAGATGAAATATCTAAGTTATTGGCATTAAGCTCTAAATATGGTTTTGGTTAAAACATGTTCATAAGAAATACCAAAAACCAAACATGTATTTTTCCAAAATGAAAGTCTTTTCTAAACTGAAAATTCTTTTATGAAAGGACAACTAAATCAAGAGTGTGTGTGTGATATATACTTGAGCAATCCACCAACTACTCTATCCTTTACATTTTATCTAAAAATAAAAATCTTATACCTAGACACAAGTCTTGATCTTGTAGCCTTCCCTTGAAGTCTTCTCATCTTCTTGACTTGGTCCAAATGCAATCCAACGAGCTCGGCTCCTCTTGAGTACTTGATGTGTTCTTGATGCATAGGCTCGTGAATCAACCGGTGCTAGCTCCAAAATTTGACTTTAAATCCTTTGTTGAAACTCCACACCTACTAAGATCTTGATAACAAATCTGTCACTAATTAAACACAAGATCATTAGTAAACATAACTACATGAGTTGATCATCATCAAAACTAGAGTGATGGGCCTTTGGGCCAACAATCTCCCCCTTTTTGATGATGACAAAACTCATGAAGTTATATACGCATGGATTAAAGTAAAGCTCCAAAGAAGCTCCCCCTTAACTCATGCATAACAAATAAACAATATAATATAGAAATGAAGCACATGACATGTATGCAAATCAAGGAAATAAAACAAAATCAAATTCTTTTTCTCCTATTTGCAAAACAAAACATATATGCATAAACATAAATCCTTTAATATAAAACATGCATATATAGCAAATACCTCTCCCCCTTTTTGTCAATCATCAACAAAGGGTTTAAGGTAAAATAAAATCATCAAATTTTTCCCCCTTTTTGTCATAAACAAAGAGACCAATAAGGGGCCAAACAACATATCAATAAAAGGTTATATGCGATATATATTCATGAAGAGGAAGACGCTAAGTTAGCTTCCCTACACATATGCATTACATGAAGAAGGGATGACAAGCCCCAATTCACATAACACATATTATATAATGCATAAGAGGAGATGTGAAGCTCCCCCTACACACGTGTACCACATAAAGAAGAGATTGTCAAACTCTTCAATACACAATACACTCAACATGAATCTATATGTAGAAGAGATGTTAAGCTCTCCTTGCATATAGGCAATACAACTCAAAATTTTTCTTTTAATTTTTCTTAAACAAATTTTTTTTAAAGGTATCAGAGCTTTTGTAAAACAAACAAATTTTAAGATACCAAACTGAAAAATAATCATTATTGTAAATCATATTGATATCAATTGAAATTTAACAAATATGAAGTTGAAACATATTGATACCAATAGAAAATATAATGATCAAAAAAAATTTTATTTTTCATCATAAACTTTGTGCTTTTAAAAATGTGAACCAATTGTAGGTAAAGCACATGAAAATCACATATATATGTATGAAAATAAAATATACCAATTGAAATTGATACATACATATATAAGAAAACAAAATATGAGTATATACAAAAATAGAGTCAAATTGATACCAATTGAAATGATACCAAATGAAAGAATCCAATGATACCAATTGAAAATGACAATGTAAATCAAGTATATAACTCATAACTTATACCTCCCTTTATATGTTCAAGATTAAAAAGATTTTCACTATAAAGCATACTTGAGCATAATCGCCCAACCATCCTCCCATCAAGGGTAGAGTTTTCAAAAATAGATTTGAAAATACTTTAGCATTGAAAATCACTACCAAATGAGGAATCAATAACTAGTTAAAATAATTTTTGAAAAACTAGTTAAAGATTCTTCAAAACTTGAAATCAAAGCATATGTATTTCATGAATCATACTAAATACAAGAATTGACACTCGATCTATGAAGCTCAAAAATATGTTCATGAATCAAAGTCATGACAAAAGAAATAAGGTGTGAGTGTTCAAAAGTCATGTAAATAGCATTTTCATGAAAATAGACATTGAAGCTCAAAAAGTGTGAGTATCATTTTTTTTAAAAAAATTCATTTTTATCAAACAAAAAAAATCATGAAAAATCATTTTTCATTAAAACGAAAACACACGTCTAGGTATATGTATGATTTATCCAATCCTAACAATACACATACATATCCCAAATATAAAAGAGTCTATCAAATGTATTTGCATGAAGGCAAGAGACTCACGGGTATACATGTATATTTATTAGATTTGAATTAAAAATACATATACATGAAGTAAAATCATAAAATTTGGCAAAGCATGTATAAATGAGAGAATCATCAAAACTAGCTTATACATGTGCATATATTGAGTACAAATGAGCATTGAAGTGCAAATATATATGAATCAATTTGTTCTCATTATTTGTACATGTATAAGTACAAGTTTAATAAAGACTACATTTAAACAAGTTTTTACCACATGAAGCACATAAGAACACAAAACATGAACATGTTATGAATATGATATGTGTAAAAAGCATGTACATAAAGAGTAGGAGTTTAGAGATTGTTACCAACTCCAAAGCTCCAAACATGGTGGTCATCCCACCAAAGCTCCCTTGATAGCGGTGCTCCAAATATGTGTCCTTTTAGTTCAATTGCACCTACCATCAAGGCACCAAATCTCTCACGTTTTGAGAGATCCCTCACCTACATCAAATACACAAGGTGGGGGTTTTGGTACCCATATTTTCTTGGGTCCTTTGGGGTTAGTCATGTAAGGAACCCAAAAATTTTTATTATTAGTAAAATTAAAATGATGCAACTTGTCATAACAAAATTTTGCTAAATGGCCTTTGCGGCCACAATGTGTACAAGTGTACACCTTAGTATGTTTATGTGAATGTTTGTGATCGTGTTGTGCCACATAAGCAAATGCATGATGTGAGTGTGCATGAACATGGGGAACTTGTTTCTTTTGAAACAAGGATTCCAATCTAGTATGGTTAAATGCACAAGAGTTCAAAGTTGAACTCAAACAATCCATTTATTTTTCAAGTCTTTAATCTTATTAGTGGTGGCATGAAAAGCATGATGAGATAAAGAATCATTTTTCTTTTTCTTTTGAAAAACATTTTCTTTTTCTTTTTCAACAAATTTTCTTTTTAAAGACTTATTTTCTTGAAAAACAACTTCCTTTTGTTTTTCCACCAAATCAATTTTATCCTTCAAAATAGTGTTCCCTTCACACAAATCATTTAATTTAGACATAAGGGAAACATTTTCAATTTTCAAAACATTATTTTCTTTTTCTAAGCATGCAATCTTAGTTCTAAATGAATCTTGTTCTATATGCATGCAATCAAATTTCTTTTTCAAATTTTTATTATCTTTCTTAATCATGTCATATTTTTCAAGCAATAATTGACAAAATGTAGAAAGCTCTTCATATGACATGTTCTCATCCTCGGATTCGGTAGTTACCTCAAGGGGGTTATCCCCTTGGACCATATAGCACAAGTTGGAAGGGTCGCTTCCAACATCCGAGTCGCTCCCCCATAGTATTGATCATTTTCGCCAAGGGAGATGAGAGTGTTCCAAACTACAAAAGCCGAATCAAAGTTAGAAACTCTAGATAAATAAACATCATCTAGGGAAGACTGGGCTTTTGCATTAGCCTCAATATTTTTACCATATAAACAATAATCATTATTAGTGATGGCAAGATAAACATGAATGCCTAGGGCTTTGAGGTACAAGGACATCTTCACCTTCCATATATGGATGTTAAGAATATCAAAAGTGGGAGGTGACATGAAATCCATGGTGTGTGTACAAAATATTGTGATTAGCCTAAAATGAGGATCTTTAACTCTAGGTTGTTAGACCTAAAATCAGAGCACTTGGCTCTGATACCAATTGAAGGTTCACCTAGAGGGGGGTGAATAGGTGATGGCTAATCTAATGGTCACCTAATGCCAAAAATGCGGAAGCTATAAATAATTATGACCAAATAAAACTTTTACACTAAACACCACGTATAACACAAGAGTGTTGCCGAATTCCCCGTGAAGGGCTCTGGACAAACTCCTCTAGATTCCCCTTGAATGGGTTGAGGTGCCGCGTTGGCTCTCTTGGTTGAATACAAGTGTTAGCAAACAATCCCAAGCAAGTATATCAATATAGCACACAATGTATATCAAGCATGAAAAGAATAAACACAATATAAATAAGCAAGATATAAACACAAGGAGATAGAGAGAGAGTGTGAGCAATCGCAAACACAAGGGATTTGTTTCGAGGTTCGAGCACACTTGCTCTACATCCCCGCCTTCGACACACGAAGGATTTCCACTATACTCGATCCCAATGGATCACCCGGAGCCGCAACACCTACAAGCTCTCAGACTCTCTAGCCCGTACACACGCAAGCCCACCGGCTCGCCGAGGCCGCACCTCAAACAAGAGTTCGCACCCGAACCCGAACAACCGAGTCCACACTTGGACCCGAAATAATGCGAACACAACCGTCCGCCTTCTCAAAGGACAAAGATGAAATCTTGGTGATCTAAACACTTTGATCACCAATAAAAGCTCTCACTACAACACTCCTATAAGATGAATAGCAATGGATAGCTCAAGTGTTTGTGTGAGAAAAACAAGGTAGAGAATGGTGGAGGAAAACTCAAAGAATCTCTTTTGAAAACACTCTTGATAAACTCTCCTTTTAATTAGAAGTATTGGCTCTAAATTTTGTGGAGAAAAACCTCTGAAAAGAGTAGGAAAAACTGGCTCTAAAACTTCTCCAAAATCTTGTAGAAAACAATGACCAAACCCCCAAATTTATAGGCTGTCAAAAACTAGCCGTTGGGGTTCTGTCAGACCTGTCGGTCGACCGCCCGGTTGACCGCTAACGGTCAAGAATCCGATCGTTGGAGCCCTCCGGTCGACCGCCCGGTCGACCTAAAAGAACAGAGAGCACTGCTCTCAGTTCCGGTCGACAGTGTCAGCAGACCGGCCATCTGCCAGGTCAAGGCGTGCACGTCCGTGCACATCGGCCGACCGAGCCGGTCGGCCGACTTCAGAGTTAGTCGACTAGCATGGTAGTAAGTCGACTAGCTGAAGCCTGAAAACAGTTTTTCTGGGATATAAAAACTAAGTCTTTTGGTTGAAATAAAATCCCATAAAATACTTAAAAATCTACAAAAATAGTTTTACCAATATACTTTGATAAACAAACATGCTTGCACAAAATCAAGGCATGTTATAAAAGATTGGACTATTTTTGTAATATGAAAATATTAGCTTAAAACAAAACGATATTTTTCCAAACTTGATTTTTCTAAAACTTGTTTTTCCAAAACTTCTCTAAATACAAAAACAAGATATTTAAACAACTTTTAAAGCATAGTGTGTATGGATATGATCCACTACACAAACAAGATGAAATATCTAAGTTATTGGCATTAAGCTCTAAATATGGTTTTGGTTAAAACATGTTCATAAGAAATACCAAAAACCAAACATGTATTTTTCCAAAATGAAAGTCTTTTCTAAGCTGAAAATTCTTTTATGAAAAGACAACTAAATCAAGAGTGTGTGTGTGATATATACTTGAGCAATCCACCAACTACTCTATCCTTTACATTTTATCTAAAAATAAAAATCTTATACCTAGACACAAGTCTTGATCTTGAAGCCTTCCCTTGAAGTCTTCTCATCATCTTGACTTGGTCCAAATGCAATCCAACGAGCTCGACTCCTCTTGAGTACTTGATGTGTTCTTGATGCATAGGCTCGTGAATCAACTGGTGCTAGCTCCAAAACTTGACTTTAAATCCTTTGTTGAAGCTCCACACCTACTAAAATCTTGATAACAAATCTGTCACTAATTAAACACAAGATCATTAGTAAACATAACTACATGAGTTGATCATCATCAAAACTAGAGTGATGGGCCTTTGGGCCAACATGAACGACTACCTAAAATGTCTCGTGACCCTGACGACGGGCACCATGCCTCCACAATCTGCCAAGCAAACATAATCGGACAGGCCATAGCACTCATACAAACATATCAAGAACAAGAGATGACACAGTCGAAAAAGAAAAATAATCGCCTTTATTGATGACAGGAGAGGTGGGATTTTCTTATTGCTATAATTACAAAAAAAAAGAGTACAAATGGACTTAGCTAACTCCGCCTATGTCCGCTATTTTGACTCTCGGACCATCCCCGATACCTCCTAGACCAGCCATCGGTGCTCCCAATCCAATCGCTCAGCCCCTCGGACCAACGATTCCCACCTCCAGTTGATCGCTTGGCCTTTCAGGTTGACGGCTAGTACCTCTGGCCTGACGCTTGCTCCTTTGGCTCGACCACTCATCCCCTCGAGCCAGCCACTCGCGCCCTCTATTCATTCGCTAGAGCTTAAGATAGTGACTTGAGAGCGCGGCGCCTGCATCTCCATGAGCAAATTACCGTGGGCTATCCAGAGTTCATTATAGCGATTAATTTGATGCTCTGAATCATTCCTCAACTCTTTAGCATCAGCCTCGCGGTGCTCCAAATCCCTCTCCAGCAACCGGACCTGGTACCTTAGCTCCAGCTTCTTGACTCGCTCCCGATCGAATACCTCACGAAGTATGGTGATCTCTGACTGATTGGAGGCGATCTTCTCCTCTAAATCTGAGATATCATCGAGCGCTTTCTTTAGCTTTTTAAACCACCCTAGGAGCCTTGAGGCATAGTAAAAAAATGAGATAAAATTCAGTCAGTGGAGAAACTTTTTGATTATTCCTTCAAAAAGAGTTACATTGTAATTATACAAAGGTAAAACAGGAAAAACTCTCAAACACTCACTTTTCCCTTCTTTAAGGTTACGGAGAAGGAAGGAGAAAGATTTGTCCCTTCAGTGGCACCACAATCTGAAGCCCCAGCAGTTGGAACATCACCTATGGGGAGGCCGGTCGCCGAGAGAGCAGCATCACAAGATAGAGCATGTGGAGAAGCCCCTGTCTCCATGGCTGGGGACCCATGCACCAGAGCACTTCCCGTGGCTGGGCTTACCAAGAAGGCCTCAACTTCAAGTGGATATCTCGGGGCCATGCCTCACTTTCCGCCCTCATATCTATCTTTGTACTTCTTGAATTTGAAGACCTTCATCTCTCGCTGGCATTGGTCTATCACTGTCTGCTCTCGTGCCTCCGCCACGTCCTGGGCAATCAGTGCCTAACTCAAATCATCTTCGAGGCCCTTATTTATCTCCTCAAAGGCATCACTCTATGACTTTAAGGTAGCCTCCACCTCCGCAGCCTACTGGCGCATCTTCTCCAGTTCTTATTGAGCCGACTGCAATGCTATCTTTTTCTGTTGCAGCTCAGAGTCTCTCTTCTGCAACCTGAGCTCTTCTTCTCCAGCTTCCCCCAAATGCCCGACAGCCAAGCTTGCAGGGACTCCCTCTCCCTAGACTCGCTCCGAAGCAGCTCCAGCTTCTTTTCTCTACTTGACTGGATCGCTACCTCATGGTCCAAGTCCACCTGGAGCCGGTTAATCTTCTCAGTCACTGATTCCCCTTGCGACACTGAGCTCTTTCACCTTCTGGTGCAGCTCAGTGATCGTGCTCTCTTTCTTCTTTAGGGCATCCTGATACTCGTCTAGCGGCTCGGAGGTCAGCATTCTGAAATGAAAAAGGTCAGATGGTGTATAAAGAATTAACTCAAGACAAAGGCGTCATGATACATACCCTGAATACCTCATTCTTCAGGCGCCGCCTCCGTTCCTTCAAATGCAGGACCTTGAGTTCCTTAAGCCCTCCTAGGAAATATCCGAACCTGAAGGTCACCTCGACATCTCCCCTCCGGATATATAACCCGAATAGGGTTCTTAGTGGACCATTCTGAGGACAACATCGGAGACTCAGCTGCAGTCCCCGAAAGACCGACACTGCCATCGACCCTCGCGCTGCCTCCTGATAATGGAGCTTCAATATCCATTGACGCCCGAGCCTAGGCAAGGACTCAGGCTCACCCCCAGCCAGAACAGGGGGCATTGTGGCCTCCACTTCATCATCAGAGAGTACCTCAATGGTAGTGGGAGGCACCATTGGAAGCTTTGCCCCTATCCATCTGCCAGGGGGACATATCCACAACCCCTTCGAAATCCCCAATGACTGGCGAAGCCACTCGAGCTCCAAGTCCATAGGCTCAGGAGCCTGACCCAAGCATCTCCAGCCCTGGAGAGCTGCCTCACAGCTGTGGTAGGACAAGCAGGTGCATCCGCCAATAACTTTACCATTTCCTTCTCGTCAAACCCATCGAAGTCGAGCCTGGTCCTCTTTGTGAAAGAGAAGAAAGCATTAAAAAACCAGCTCTTCAAGCAGAAAGCCAAAGAAATTGAGAATTTATCTTGGGGCGTGAAAGTTGTGAAGACTGAGCTAGGGCTTTCTTCTCCTTGATAGGAATCATCCATCCCGGACCTTCGACCTACCGAGGTCGAAGGCTTGTGAGATCTTTCCTGAAGCAAGGGATCCTGGCTCAATGGCGAGCTAGCTCTTACTCGAAGTAGACACCCCAGGGAGTATTGGGGGCATAGGAGGATGGTTAGGGTCTAATAACCAGCTTTAGTTGAGGTGATTTTGATCGATGGCCGTCAGCTTTCACAACTTTGCCTCGATATCACCAGTGAGCAAGGCCCCTCCATGAGGGACGGGGCCCAAGGTCCATGGCTCCACGCTCATCCTCTGACTCAGCTTCTCATGTACCAGTCACTAGGACCACGTTATCCCGCATGCCATGATCACTGTTAATCTTATTGATGATAATCTTCTCGACCCCACTCTAGGGAACAAACTAGCGCGTGGCTTGGAGGTTCTTCCTTAGCGCATAGGCGCCACTGAAAGCCTCGCGCTAGCATGCGTCAGGAACATTTAGAGTACAAAGGACCTCGAATATAAGTATCATATGCCAAGCCACTCCCGACAACTGAGAAAGGGTGATTCTTTAAAAAGTCAAAACACTGCAAACGAACCTTGTCGTTGGCATCCTCAACCCCAACACCAGAACCTGAGGATGCATATATACACCACCATTGGGTGGGGCCTGAGATATGTCAACACCGTGGGGCAAAACTTGACTTTGATCCCATGGTTTAAGCAGACGCCATACCTCGCCAAATACTTATTCACATCCTTCTGATTTTGGAGCCTATAGGTTTTGGATTGAAGTCCCTCCCAATCCTGGTACAGAATGGGACCTTTTCTCTTTCTCCTTCTCCATGGCCATTCCTTGCCCATGCTGTCGACGGCGCCAGATTTGCTTCCTTTCACCATTGCTAAATAAATTGGGTGGTCAAGAAAGATCTGAAGGCAAAGAGATGCAGAAGACGAGAAGCATGAAGAAACTCAAATGCTAGAATAACCTCTAGGGATTGAGTAAGAGGCGCATTTAAACCCCTCAAAACTTGTGCAGGATCTCGATCAGAGGCGTAAACGTGTCTTGATAGATCATATCTGAACCGTCGACTTTGATATTGTAACCCTCGGTTTCTAATATACATATGTCAATACTGGTATCTGTACTCGATTTAATCATCCTAATTGCTGGGTTAAGATTGTTCAGCTCAAGATATTATTCCCGATATTTTGAATTTTTCTGGATTTTTTTGATTTTTTTAAATTTATTGGAGAAGAATCTCAATTCGGGATCGATCGCTGTCACGGACTGACCCCAAGATTTTTAACTGACTCTGAGATTTTTAATTAATAATCAGAGATGAATATTAGGGATCTGACTTCACAACAATGTTCAGGATGATATTTTCTAATTTTGTGAATTTTTGAGAATTTTTCTGAACTAGTAAGAGTTTAATCCCATAAAATATTAACTAAATACTGATTTATTAAAAAATGCAATTAAAAAATTAAATAACCATTTTAAGGCTACAGGTTTCGAACCCAACCCGAAAACAATGAGGATTGAATGATATAACCACCAGGCCACATTGGCGTAGTTTAGTTATGGAAGGAAACCTTTTATATTTAACCTTTTTCCTTCTTCCTTTATTCTTACCAATAAAGCAAGAAAACCTGCTTGTGTGCATCTTGTCACAAGTTTTGAACTCGTGACCTCCCCTCCCAATTTCTAAGCCCCCACCACTTGGCCACTTTGTTGCAAACCACACATATGTTATTTAAACATTAGCTACTTCATCTTCCCCTCACGTTCTCCACCTACTGCACCCAACTTCAACCTCATTTTTCTCCACCTACTCCTCTCCTCTCTCATGCACACCCTCAATGTCTTTAGCCCTCTCTCTCACGTCCTCCCTCTCTTCCACTCTCTCTCGCATCTCTCTCCTTCCCCTTCTATCTCTATATATTCGTGACATGCCTGTTGGCCCAAAGGCCTATCACTCTAATTTTGATGATGATCAACTCATGTAGTTATAGTACTAATGATCTTGTGTTTATTAGTTTCAGATTTGTGATCAAGATCTTAGTAGGTGTGTAGTTTCAACAAAGGATTTAAAGTCAAGTTTTGGAGCTAGCACGGTTTGATTCAAGAGCTTGTACATGAAGACCACATCAAGTACTCAAAAGGAGTCTAGCTCTATGGATCGTATTTGGACCAAGTCAAGAAGATGTGAAGACTTCAAGTGAAGACCTTCAAGATCAAGACTTGTGTATAGGTTTGTTTTATAAGATTTTGTTTTTAGATAAAATGTAAAGGATAGAATAGTTGGTGGATTGCTCAAGTATATCTTATGCACACACACTCTTGATTTAGATAAGTTTTCATAAAAGAATTTTTATTTTGGAAAAATACAAAAGAGTTTTTCTTTTTAGAAAAATACCGGTTTGATTTTGGTATTCAAGTTTACATGTTTTAACCAAAATGTATTTAGAGCTAAATGTCAAAAACATAGATATTTCACCATGTATGTGTAGTGGATTATATCCATACACATTATGCTTTAAAAGATTAAATATCTTGTTTTTGTATCTGGAGAAGTTTGGAAATATAAGTTTTGGAAAAATCAATTTAGAAAAATACAGTTTTTGTTTTTGACCAAAATTTCCAAGTTACAAAAATAGTCCAAATTATTTGTATCATGCCTTGATTTTGTGCAAGCATGTTTGTTTATCAAAGTATATTGGTAAAATTATTTTGTAGATTTTTCATGATTTTATGGGATTTTATTTGAGCCAAAATGACCAAGTTTTTCTTTCCCTAAAATCCCTGACCTGGCTTCAGCCGGTCGACCGGGCCAGTCGACCGCGCGACGTCGGTTTGTTTAGTTTAAAATTATGTTTAGATCATTGTAAAGATTAGATAGTGTGATATGCTCAAATTCACAATACACACACAAGTTTCATGTTTTGATTTTTCGGTTTAACCGATCTAAGTTTTCAAGTCAAAAACATAGATATAATATCTTTTATGTATATTAGATTCTATCCATATACAATATGCTTCAAAGTTATTTCAATATCATATTTTTTGTATTTACATGAATTCTAGGAAAACGGCTTTCCATTTCAAAAATCTTAGTTTTGAAAAATACGGTTTTTGGTTTAAGGCAAATTTTCAAGAACACAAAAATGGGTCAAATTGTTTATAATATGTGTTGAATTTTATTCACACATATTTGTATTTCAAAGATCTAATAAGAACTGATTTTTGTGGAATTTATGTGATTTTATGAGATTTTATCAAAGTCAAAAAACCCAAGTTTTCAATCCATAAAATGTTTGACCTGGCTGTCTGCCGGTCGACTGAGGCAGAGGTCGATCAACCGGTCCGGTCGACCGCCGTGTACTGGACGTGCATGTAGCCCAGGCTGGGAGGCCGGTCGACCGCCAGAGAGCTTCTGCTCTCTGAAAATGGCCCCGGTCGATCGGCAGAGAGCTCTGCTCTCTGTTTCCAGATTCCGGTCGACCGGCCGGTCGACGGGTGGCTCAACGGTCATAAAAATGACCGTTGGCCGGTCGACTGCCCGGTCGACCGGAAGGGCAATTTTGCCCTTTGCCAGACTGCCAATGGGCGGATATGTTTGGGTCTATAAATACCCCATTCTTGAGCTGGTTTCTTACAAGTTTTTAGAGAGCAAAAATTCCCACCTTTACAAGTGTTTAACAGCAAGTTTTTAAAAGAGTTTTTTAGCCAAAAAGATTTATCTTTATTTGTTTTCAAGGGTTGGAAAAATCAAAGAAAATTAGAGTATTGGGATATTTGTTTTGTTCCTCATTTCTATCAAATTGTAGTTGTTTTTCCAAGTATCTTTCTTTGTGATTTGATTTTCAAACACCTTGATTTCTCACACTTGAGCTATCTATCTATCCTATCTATTAGGATCTATTTTTGTGAAAAAATTAGTTTGTGGTTGTTGATACCACTAAGAGTTGTAAACCTTCCATACTTTGTGATATCTCTCTAGTGAGAGGTGATTGTGTTGATATCCCTCTAGTGAGAGGTGATTGCAAAAACACGGTCATCTTAACCTTCCATATGAGAAAGTTAAGGCCATCAAGTTTGGGTGGGGTCTTAATACCTTCGGCCATCTTTACTAAAGTGTATGAGGATGAAATATGAAAAGAGTGATTAGCAATATAGAATCTCTCTAAGGATGTTAAGCCAAGAGCCTAGAGACTAAAGCTCTGATACCAATTGAAAAACACCTAGAGGGGAGTGAATAGGTGTTAATGCTAATCTAATACTCTTTTTAAATAAGTAAGTATGAATGATGTAAGCGGTCACTCAAAACAAGAAATTGAAGCCGAATTCCCCATGAAGGGCTCTAGAACTTCTCTTCTTTGATTCTTCTAGATTATGAGTTGAGGTGCTAATTGCTTTCTTGTTGAAATGAGTAAAGACCAAAAAAGCAAGTAAATGAAATGAGTGCAATAATGAAGTACAAGCAAGTGGTATCACAAGTAAGGAATGTAAAGCAATAGAGAGCAAAAGGAAACCAATCACAAACACAAATAATTTATTTCGAGGTTCGAGCCACTGCTCTACGTCCCCGCCTTCACCACTATGAAGGATTTCCACTAAATTCACAAAGAAAATTTTCACACAGGAACCTTTACACCCAAGGGGATTACAATTGGTCTACACAAGACCGGAGTACCCAACTCCAACAAATCCAACCTTTACACAAGAGAGATCTCTGAAAAACACCTAGAGGGGGGGTGAATAGGTGTAATTGCTAATCTAAGAAACTCAATGCAAACTAAGTGCGCTAAATGCGGAAGCTAATGCAAATGTTGCACAAACTTGATACAATACAACAAGTGTAGCCGAATTCCCTTGCGAGGCTCTGGACTAACTCCTCTTGATTCCCTTGAAATGGGTTGAGGTGCTATGTGAAGCTCTTGTTGGATGAGTACAAATTAGGCCCACACACACAAGCAATCCAAGCAATATGAAATATGTGCACACACAATCAAGCCAAGCATATAAGAACGAATTGCAATATAAAAGATGCAAGGCAACACAAGCAATGTATAAGATATGTATACAATGAATGAATGATGCTTGCACAAAGTAAAGAGAGTAAGGGTTAGAGAGACAATGGATCAAACGCTAACACAAAGATTTGTTTCGAGGTTCGAGCACCTTGCTCTACATCCCCGCCTACACCACCGTGTAGGATTTCCACTATCTCAACTCCCACCGAGGGAACCTCTACCGAAGAGGATTTCTTACAACCCAAGGAGTACCGAACTCCTCTCTCAATACAAACCACAACACCTCACACTAGAGGTGTCAACCAACAACCACACCTCTACCTAAGAGGCTTACAAACACAATCCCAATCACCTCACACTTGAGGGATCCAAACCAATACCACTCCGATCACCTCTACCGAAGAGGGATTCACAAATAAAAGGAGGGTTACAACACAAGAGGTTTACAACAACAACCTCAAACTCTCTCTTTTCTCTTTTTCCACAAAAATAAGATCCTAATAGTTTAGGATAGAAGATATGGCTCAAGTGTGGAAACTAAGTGTTTTTAGAAACAAGCAACAAAGAAAAACTACTTGGGAAATCTCTTGTATATGATAGAAATAAAAGATCAAATCAAAATCCCAAAACCTAGTTCTCTTTGATTTTCCAAAAACCCAAAACAATAAAGATTAGAAGTTTAAAGCTCAAAACTACTTTTTAAAACTCTTTTAAACACTTCAGAAAACTAGAATTTTTCCTCTTAAAAATCTTGGCCAAAATCCCAAAGAGATGGAGTTTATATAGGCCAAACAGAAAACTAGCCGTTAGAGCTGAGCTGGCAGCTCTGACAGGCGACGGTCGACCGGCCCGGTCGACCGCCAACGGTCAGAAAAGTGACCGTTGGGCACTAGCGGTCGACCGGCCCGGTCGACCGAAACATCCTGAGAGTTGAACTCTCAACTCGGTCGACCGGTCCGGTCGACCGACTACAATGTGTAGCCAGCGTGCACGTCTGTGCACATCGGTCGACCGACCCGGTCGACCGGCCACATGGTGCGGTCGACCGGTCCGGTCGACCGAACTGGCCTGGCAGGCACAGTGCAGATCTGCACAGATACGGGATTTGAAAATAGGTCTTTTCACTCAATAAAAATCCCATAAATTCACAGTAAATCTAAAAAATAGTTTTAATCACAATAAAAACTGTTTTTCTAAAAATATGTTTTTCTAAAACTTGTTTTATCATTTTACTTTGATAACCAAACTTGTGATAAAAATTTCAAGACATATATCAATCATATCAATTCATTTTTGTGTCTTGCCAATTTTATCAAAAACAAAACCTTGTATTTTGTCAAACTTGATTTTCCAAAACATGAATAGGGATATCAAAATAAGTTTGTTTACCAAGTTAAAGCATGTATGTATAAATAGAAAACATCTACTATACATATAATATATGTAAACTTGTTTTGATCAACTATTCATAAAAACCAAATATCAAATCATAAAACGTGTGTGATTTGTGCACTTGAGCATATCAACTAAACTAAGATTTACAAATGGATCTAAAACTCAAACTCTAAACTAGATACCTAAGTCTTCTTGACGATCTTCATCTTCAAGTAGACTCGGTCCAAACTCCGTGATTCTCCAAGTGCAAAGGTATGATCTTTAAGCTTTGGCACCGGAATCATCATGAATAGCTTCTAATCATCTTGTTGAAGCTAATCACCAACCTAATATCCTGTTAATGATCTGAAACTTAGAAACACAAGAATATTAGTAAACATAACTACATGAGTGTGATCATCATCAAAACTAGAGTGGAAGGCCATTGGGCCAACAATCTCAACACAATGGAATACAAGTCACTTGGTGATCAAAAGACCACAAACTCTCTCTTATAACTTCTTATAGAGTGGAGTATGATTTTGGCTCAAGAAGTAAAGTGAGAGAAAAATTTCAATTAAAAAGAAGTAAAAGACTTGGAAATCAACTGAAAAACTTTTACAATTTAAAGAACTTTGAAAATGAAAGTAAGCAAACTTTTCTTCACTTTTGAAAACTTGAAACTTGGATGTTTTTGTTGTCCCAAACTAATGACCAATGACCTCTATTTATAGGGAATGAATAAATACCATTCATAATTGATACTAGGTCATTAGGAGGGAGTTTAGCCACTAGGAAACAAGAAATAGCCATTGGAATCATTAAAAAAATGAAACAGATTTCAAAAAATAGCCGTTGGGGCTTTCTAGACAGCTGCCGGTCGACCGACAAGCCACTTGGCAAAAGAGCCGTTGGCTCCGGTCGACCGCCCGGTCGACCGTCGGCTATAATAAAAATGAAATATTGAAGTGCCGGTCGACTGGCACAACCCGAGAGTTAGGGTCTTGCAGTCGGGCAACCGCTCAGTCGACCGTAGGGTCTGACGTGCATGGGCGTGCACGCTAACGGCCAAACGGCCCGGTCGACCAGACAGTCGGCCGATCTGGCCTGAAATACTACCGGTCGACCGGGCCAGTCGACCGTAAAGGCCTGAAACATTTTTTTTAAAAAGGTTTTTGAACTTTGAAATATTTTTGAAATATTTTTAAATGGTTTGAGGTTTAAGTAGCATGTTATAGGAGATGAGATACATGTTTTAAACTAGATATAAAAATTTGAAATATTTGAAACATGTATATTGATCAAACATGCACCAAAACCAACATAACCAAAAACTTGTATTTTGAAAAGTGTATTTGTGTGTGTGTGTTTTCTTGAACACAAATATCATATCCTTACTCTTTAACATACTAATTCTTACAATAGTTCTAGGTGACTACAAGATCTTCAATTTGGGCTTTTCCATATGCATCGTTGAATAACTTGAATACTTGATCCCGTATTGAGTCAACTTGAGTCAATCACCACCTTCCTTTAGGGAAGAAAACATCTTGAATCCTTAGAACCCTGAAACAATCTTAAACACTTAAACATGATTAGTACAAATAACTATATATGTTTTGTAATCATCAAAACTCTAAAACCGGGTGATTCTAACCTTGGGCCAACAATATGCGGGGGAGTTAACTTCACGTCTTTCCTCTTCATGAATGTATATCGCATATATCTATCTTTATTGTTTGTTTTATGCAAAAAGGGAGAGACATTTATCATGTCCCTTTGTTTGATTTTGTTGTTTGACAACAAGGAGAAAATTGTTTTTTTTTTGTTTCTTTATGCCCCGTTGTTAATTTTGTTTTGACATAATAGGGGAATAGATTGTTTTTGAGTTTATGTTTATCCCTTTGTTGATGAATTAACAAAAATGGGGAGAGAGATATTTATGGAGATTTATATATTCATGCATGTTTACTTCCATTTATGCATATATGTACTGTTTGATTCATGAGCATTCATTGCATATCTATTTATTTATTGCTATGCATGATTTAAGGGGGAGCTTCTATGAAGCTTAACTTTAATCCATGCATATATAACTCCATGAGTTTTGTCATCATCAAAAAGGGGAGATTGTTGGCCCAGAGGCCTTTCACTCTAGTTTTGATGATGATTAATTCATGTAGTTATAGTTTACTGATAATCTTGTGATATTTAGTTTCAAATATTTGATCAAGATATTAGTAGGTGATTGGCTTCAACAAAGGTGTTTTGGTGCTTTCACATGGTGATTCATGAGCTCGCGCGTCAAGATCACATCTAGCACTCGGTTGGAGTCAAGCTCGTTGGATCGTGTTTGGATCGAGTCAATTTGGAGACGGCGTTCTATAAGAAGATCTCAGTTTGTTAGTTTAAGATTATGTTTAGATCATTGTAAAGATAAGATGATGTGATATGCACAAATTCACAATACACACACAAGTTTCATGTTTTGGTTTTTCGGTTTAACCGATCTTGGTTTTCAAGTCAAAAATATAGATATAATATCTTTCATGTATATTTGATTCTATCCATATACAATATGCTCAAAGTTGTTTCAATATCATGTTTTTGTATTTACATGAGTTTTGGAGAAAACGGTTTTCCATTTCAAAAATCTTAGTTTAAAAAATATGATTTTTGGTTTAAGACAAATTTCAAAAACACAAAAATGGTTCAAATTGTTTATAATATGTGTTGAATTTTACCCACACATATTTGTATTTCAAAGATCTAATAAGAATTGATTTTTTTTGGAATTTATGTGATTTTATGGGTTTTATCAAAGTCAAAAACCCAAGTTTTCAATCCCTAAAATGTTTGACCTGGCTATCTGTCGGTCGACCGGAACGGTCGACCGAGGCAGAGGTCAGTCGACCGGTCCGGTCGACCGACGTGCACAGGATGTGCACGCAGCCCAGGCTGGGAGGCCGGTCGACCGGGTTGGTCGACCGCCAGAGAGCTTCTGCACTCTGGAAATGGCCCCGGTCGACAACCCGGTCGACCTGCAGAGAGCTCTGCTCTCTGTTTCCAGTTTTCGATCGACCGACCAGTCTACCGGTGGCTCAACGATCATAAAAATGACCGTTGGCCGGTCGACCGCTCGGGCGTCTGGAAGGGCAATTTTGCCCTTTGCCAGACTGCCAACGGGCAGATTTGTTTGGGGCTAAAAATACCCCATTCTTGAGCTGCTTTCTTACAAGTTTTTAGAGAGCAAAAATTCTCACCTTTATAAGTGTTTAACAGCAAGTTTTTAAAAGAGTTTTAAGCCAAAAAGATTTATCTTTATTTATTTTCAAGGGCTGAAAAAATCAAAGAAAAATAGAGATTTGGGATATTTATTTTGTTCCTCATTTCTATCAAATTCTAGTTGTTTTTTAAGTATTTTTCTTTGTGATTTGATTTTCAAACACCTTGATTTCTCACACTTGAGCTATCTATCTATCCCATCTATTAGGATCTATTTTTGTGGGAAATTAGTTTGTGGTTGTTGATGCCACCAAGAGTTGTAAACCTTCCATACTTTGTGATATCCCTCTAGTGAGAGGTGATTGTGTTGATATCTCTCTAGTGAGAGGTAATTGTGGAAGTAGTGTTGGTATCCCTCTTAGTGAAGAGGTGATTGTGGAGTTGTGGCTTTGAGCCTTATCCCTCTTGTGTGATGTTGATATTTGTTTGGCTAAGTGTCTATCCCTCTAAGTGTAGAGGTGATTTGTTTTGTGCCTTGCCTCTAGTGAGAGGTTGTATTGTTGGAGAGAGGAGTTGTGTATCCCGGTTTGTATTTACCCAAATCCTCAGTGGAGGTTCCCTGTGTGGGAAGTCCTGTGTGGACGAGTTAGTGGAAATCCTTCTGTGTGAAGGCGGGGACGTAGAGCTGGGTGCTCGAATCTCGATACATATCTTTGTGTTTGCGTTTGATCCACTATCTCTAACTCTCTCTCTTATATTGTGCATTGCATCTTATTGTCATATCATATACATGCTTGGTTTGTTTGTGTCCCTCACTTGTGTTAAACCAAGAGAGCTTCATATAGCACCTCAACTTTTATTTAGAGGAATTCAGAGGAGATAGTCCAAAGCCCATCACTAGGAATTCGGCTACACTCCTTGGTTACACTAAGTGTGTTGCAATTAGTTTTTAATTTCGCATTATTTGTCATTAGATTAGCCTTACACCTATTCACCCCCCTCTAGGTGTACTTTCATATACCTTGAAGCCTATTGGTTTTAATGATTTTCATGTTTATAAAGGAATTCCATATGAAGTTTTATTGTCTATTTCCATGATTATGTTTTTCACACAATTCTTGTACACTCACATTATTTGATGTTTTCTCATGACTTTATTTTCATGAGTCTTATATATGCTTTATAGACCTTGAGTATCAATTGTTGAGTGATTCTCATGTTTTCATGAATTTATTCATGTTTATTCCTTATTTGAAGGATTTCGTACTAGTTTACAAAATAATAATAAAACTAGTTCGTATTCTTCATTTTGGTAGAGTTTTCAACTATGCTAAAATTATTTTCAAACATATTTTTTTTGAAAACCCCTACCCATCAAAGGGGCGGTTGGATGGACGACCTTGCCTTGTATGCCTAATTGAAAATCTTTTTAACATGTGCATGATAGGGTGATAGGTATGATTTATACACTTGATTCTTATCATATTTTCAATTGGTATCACAATTGATTTTTATGTATACTCATATATGTTTCTTATATAAGTATGCTTCAAACTTCAAATAGTATCAATTTCGATTGGTATTTACATTCTCATACATATATATCTGATTAGATTGTGCTTACAATATTTATACATCTTAAAGCACAAATTATGTTATGCTAAGCTTGATTTACTCCGTAATGTCAATTATTTTTCAATTGGTATCTTATACAAGTTTATGCATTATTTTCATTAGTATTTCATAAAGGGGGAGAAAATTCACGTTTTACCTTTCAATCAGTTTTTATTTTCTATTGGCATCTTACTCCCACTCTTTATGATGAATATGATATCTTTCAATTGATATCATATTTTTTAAATAGGTATCCAAATGAAAAATATTTTAAATTGATATATACTAACATTTTCAATATTGGTATCAAGAATCTTAAATTGATAATATTCTCTATTTGGTATCTTTATTGCAAAATGATTTGTTTAACCAAAATGTTGGTTTTTGTTTTTAAATTGGTACCATGCTTCATTTTAAATTGGTATCGATGTTGAAATGAACTATGTTTACCTAAAAATTTAGTTTTTACTTTGAATTGGTATTTACTTACAATATATATGCTTACAATTGGTATCAAAAGTACAAAACACTTTCAATTAGTATAAATATTTATAATTGATATCAAAATCAAAATTTACAATATATATACTTCAATTGGTATCAAAACATACAATGTTTCTTTTCTATTGGTATTAAAAGTTTACAAAATATTTTCAATTGGTATTTTTTTTAGTATCTTAAAAGTCTTTGTTTACTTTCAATTGATATATTCTCAATTGGTATAATAAAAGTGGTTTCAAAATGTTTTGATATGTATGCTTATATGCAAGGGAAGCTTCACATCTTCTCCATATATAGATTCACGTTGAGTGTATCACATATTGAGGAGTTTGATCGCTCTTCTTTATATAATACACGTGTGTAGTAGGAGCTTCACATCTCCTTTTATACATTATATATTATGCTTTATGTGGTTAGAGTTTAGTCATCTCTTTTCATATAAATGCATGTATGCAGGAGGAGTTAACTTTACGTCGCTCCTCTTCATGAATGTATATAGCATATATAACTTTATTGTTTGTATTTAACATAAAGGGAGAGAAATATTATTTATGCCCTTTAGTGTTTGTTCTGTTATACCCATTTGTTGATTAGTTGACAAAAAGGGGGAGAAATGTTTTGGAGTTTTATATGCATGTTTATATACATGTTTAAGCATGTTTCAAAAGGAGGACAGATATTTCTTGTTTTATAGGGGGAGAGATATTTCTTGTTTATATGCATGTTTTTTTATGCATGGTTATTTTATCTCCTTGTTTTATATATGAATTGACAAAATAGGAGAGAAAAGAATTTTACGCTTTTTTTTAATATGCATGTTTATGTTTTTTCTCAATTGGTATTAGAGCATATATGTTTTGTTTATGCAAAAAGGGGAGAAATATTTGAAATTGTTTATTTATATTTATTTCCTCATTTATGCATATTTGTGTTGAGCATTCATTGAATATCTATATGTTTATTGATGTGCATGAGTTAAGGGGGAGCTTCTATGAAGCTTAACTTTAATCCATGCATATATAACTCCATGGGTTTTGTCATCATCAAAAAGGGAGAGATTGTTGGCCCAGAGGCCCTTCACTCTAGTTTTGATGATGATTAACTCATGTAGTTATAGTTTACTAATAATCTTGTGACATTTAGTTTCAGATATTTGATCAAGATATTAGTAGGTATTTAGCTTCAAAAAAGGAGTTTTGGACCTATCACATGATGATTCAAGAGCTCGCGCGTCAAGATCGCATCTAGTACTCTGTTGGAGTCAAACCCGTTGGATCGTGTTTGGATTGAGTCGACTTGGAGAAGAAGTTCTACAAGAAGACCTCGGATTATTTTATTTAGTTTGTTTAGATCTTGTGTAAAGATTAGATAGTGTTGATAAGCTCAAGTTCACATACACATACAAGTTTTAATTTTATTGGTTTTGGTTTTTCGGTTTAACCGATCTTGGTTTTCATGTCAAAAACATAGATATATATATCTTTCTATGTATATTGGATTCTATCCAAATACAACATGCTTCAAAGTTGTTTCAATGTCATGTTTTGTATTTACATGAGTTTTAGAGAAAAAAAAGTTTTCCATTTCAAAAATCAAAGTTTGGAAAATGCGAATTTTGTATTTAAGCCAAATTTCAATATCACAAAAATAGTTCAAATTGTTTATAATATGAATTTTAGTCACACATATTTGTATTTCAAAGATCTTATAAGAACTTATTTTTGTGGAATTTATATGTATTTTATGATATTTTTTAGAAGTTAAAAAAGACCGAGTTTCAATCCCTAAAACTGTTTGTTCTGGCCTTCTGTCGGTCGACCAGATGGTCGACCGAGGCAGAAGTCGGTTGACCGGTCCCGTCGACCGACGTGCAAAAAATGTGCATGGCAGCTTAGGCTGGAAGGCCGGTCGACCGCCAGAGAGCTTTGCTCTCTGGATCTGGCCCCGGTCGACCGGCAAAGAGCCTCTGCTATATATTTCCAGGCCTCGGTTACTGGCCGGTCGACCGACTGCACAATGGTCAGAAAAAAGACCGTTGGTCGGTCGACCGACAGCAAACTCAGCTGCTGATTTGCACCCAACGGCTAGTTTTTGAGAGGGCTTATAAATAGCTCCCTCTTGAGCTGTTTTATATAAGAATTTCAAGAGCAAAATTTTCTATCTTTCAGTAAGTTTTTAAAAGAGTTTTTGTGCCAAAAGATTTGATCTTTACTTGTTTTTAAAGGGTTGAAAATTTTAAAGAAAAATAGAGTCTTTTGGGAATTGGTTTTTGTTCTTCATTTCTATAGCCATCTAGAAGTTTTCCAAGAGTTTGTCTTTGTGATTTTGATTTTCAAACTCTTTATATTCTCACACTTGAGCTATCTATCTATCCTATCTATTAGGATCTTAGTTTTGTGAGAAAGATTTGGTTTGTGGTTTGTTGAGACCATCAAGTGTTGTAACCTCCCTTGTATTTGTTGATATTCCTCTAGTGAGAGGTGATGTGAAGGTTGTGTTGGTATCCCTCTAAGTGTAGAGGTGATTGAGATTGAAGTTTGGCTAAAGTGCCTTGACCCTCTAGTGAGAGGTGGTTGTGATTGTGTGGCTTGAGCCTAATCCCTCTAGTGAGAGGTTGATCGTTGTTTGGCTAAGTGTCCATCCCTCTAAGTGTAGAGGTGACAATTGTTGTGCCTTGCCTCTTGTGTAGAGGTTATAATTGTTGGAGAGAGGAGTTGTATACTCCTAGTTATATTTGCCCAAATCCTCAATGGAGGTTCCCTGTGTGGGAAGTCCTGTGTAGACGATTTAGTGAAATTCCTTCTGTGTGAAGGCGGGGATGTAGAGCTGGGTGCTCGAACCTCGAAACATATCTTTGTGTTTGTGTTTGATCCACTAACTCTAACTCTCTCTTATTTACCCTGCATTGATTCATATTGTTCATATCATACTTATATGCTTAGTATTGTTTGTGTGTCATACTTGTGTTCAACCAAGAGAGCTTTACATAACACCTCAACTCTTATTTAGAGGAATTTAGAGGAGATAGTCCAGAGCCCTTCACCAGGAATTCGGCTACACTCTTTGATTACACTAAGTGTGTTGCAATTATTTTTAATTTCTCATTATTTGTCATTAGATTAGCCATACACCTATTCACTCCCCCTCTAGGTGTACTTACATTTTGAACATCAAAGTTTTAAAAGAAAAATCAAGTTTTTACTTTCAAGTTTTCAAGTCTTAAAAATTCTCAATTTCAAATCAATTTCTGCAAGTTTTAAGTTTTCAAGTCCATTCTTTTCAACTGAATTTTCTCTCACAAAAACTTCTTCAACTTCATTTCTCCACTCAAAAATCTAGGTGTTGGCCCAAAGGCCTTCCACTCTAGTTTTGATGATGATTAACTCATGTAGTTATGTGTACTAATAATCTTGTGATTTTAGTTTCAGATCTTTAATCAAGTTATTAGTAGGTGATTAGCTTCAACAAGATGATTTGGAAGCTACCCACATGTTGATTCAAGAGCCCAAGCGTCAAAGATCATATATAGCACTTGCTCCATGGATCAAAGAGTTTTGGATCGAGTCGGCTTGGAGATTGCGCTCTACAAGAAGACATCGGTACCATAGTTTAGTTTTGGGTTTAGATCCTAATTGTAAAGATTAGAATAGTATGATAAGCTCAAGTTCACAACACACACGTTTCATGTTTTGAATATTGGTTTTCGGTTTTTCAGTTTTAGGTTTAACCGATCTTGGTTTTCATGAATAGATCTTATATCAAAACAAGTTTACATGATTTAGTGTATATATGATTTGTTCTATATACATGCATGCTTCTATTGCTTAAACAAACTTAGTTTGATAGTCTACTTCATGAGTTTTATGTTTTGGTATTTATGACAAAACATATTTTGGAATTAATGACAAAAACTATGTTATGTATATGTTTCATGTATATTGGATTTCTATCCATATGCATCATGTTTCAAAATGTTTAAATATCATGTTTTTGTATTTGGATGAGTTTTAGACAAAATGTATTTTCTATTCAAGAATCCAAGTTTTAGAAAATACAAGGTTTGGTTTTTGGTAAAAATGAAAAGACATAAAAATAGTTTTAATTGCTTGATATTTGAGTCAAAACTTTTATCACATGTTTATATATCAATGCAATTTGACAAAACTATTTTTAGGGATTTTTAGTAGTTTATAAGAATTTATTGGATATTTATTTCCCCAGATTTCTGACCTGTTTTGGTGTCTGCCAGGCTGATCGGTCGACCGGTACGGTCGACCGCACCATGTAGACGGTCGACCGTATGGGTCGACCGACGTGCACAGAAACGTGCACGCTGGCTACACCTATAGCCGGTCGACCGTGCTGGTCGACCGACTGAGAGCAGGTTTGCTCTCTGTTTGTTTGGGTCGACCGGGCGGTCGACCGCTAGCGCCAACGGGTCAAAAATTGACCGTTGGGCGGTCGACCGGGCGGTCGACCGTCAGGGTAATTCTGGCAAAAATTACAGCCAACGGCTATTTTCTGGATTAGCCTATAAATACCCCATTTGCAAGAGTTTTTCTCTAAGAATTTTTGTGCGAATTTTCACATACTCTCTGGTGTTTTTACAGCAATAAAAAGAAGTTTTTGAGCTTGATTTGAACAATCTTTTTGGTGTTTTCTTTAGGGTTTGAAAAATCAAAGAAAAGGGTTTTGGGAAAAGCTTTTGAATTGAACTTCTCTATCTTGGTTTCATTTATTTCCCAAAGATTTTCTTTGAGCTGCTGGTTTCAAATCCCTTGGTTTTCTCCACACTTGAGCTAAAATCTACTATCTTTTCTATAGGATTTTGTGTGGGAAAAAGAGATTGTTTTGTGGTTGTTGTTTGAAACCACTAAGTTGTAAACCTATCTTTAGCTTGGCTTTGTGCCTTTCCCTCATTGTGTTGAGGAAGTTTGGCTATTGGGTTGTATCCCTCAAGGTTGTGAGGTGATCCTTGTATTGGTTTTGAGTTTGGAAATCCCTCAAGTTGTGAGGAGATTGTTGGCTAGGAGTTGTGCCTCAAGGAGGAGGTTGTGATTGTAAAGAGAGGAGTTGGGTACTCCTTGTGAGAGTTCTTGGTGAACTAGCTAGTGCATTAGAAATCCTTCGTGTGTCGAAGGCGGGGATGTAGAGCTGGGTGCTCGAACCTCGATAACATATCTCTGTGTTTGCGTTTGATCCATTGACTCTCTCTCTATCTCTCTCTTTACTTTGTGTATTGTGCAAATTGCTATATCCTATACTTGCTTGTGTGTGCATCATTGTTGTTATTGCAATTAGTTTTTAAATTCCGCATTAAGTTCACTAGATTAGCATCGTCACCTATTCACCCCCCCTCTAGGTGACTTTTCAATTGGTATCAGAGCTAGCGCTCCTGATATTTAGGTTTAACCACTTAGGAGTGAAATCTTGGTTTGCTAATCTTCATTTGCATTTTCATTTGCACACATTTAGTTTGCACTTATGGCTAGCCCTCCTATGTTTGATCATTTTAGACTTGATGCTTGGAAGGCTAATATGACTAAACATTTAAAAGACCTAGGACATCTAGTTTATCAAGCCATTACCATAGAATCCCTCCCAAATAGTAGTAAGCATAAGAAGGCCAATGCATTAGCACTTAGGGCACTTAGAGCATCTCTAAATGAACATTTATTACATGTTTTTATCGTTATGATTCGGCTTTTGCAGTTTGGAGCATCTTGACTTCTCCCGAGCTTCCAAGGATTATCAACAAGATGAGGAGATCTAAGAGAGAAAAGTCCGAAGAGCAATGCCTCATGGTCCAAGGGAAGAACTCCCTTGAGGTACAATCGGATTCTCAAATAGATGATAGCTCTAGTTCCTATTGTCATGGATGTTTTGAAGTTCAAACTTTAAATATGGAACTTGTTCAAAAGCTTGAAAATTTGTTAGAAAAACATGATTTGTTGAAAGATGATAATCTTGTTTTGAAAAATGAATTAAAGGATTTATGCTCTAATTTTGAATTGATGTTGCAAGAGAAGGAAGAGATTGCAAGTGAATGTGACTCACTTAAATCTCAACTCGAACTTGTTTTAAAGGAAAATGAATTTTTGAAAAACAAAAATGATTGTGATGATGTTGTAAGGCACAATGAGATCTTATCTTCAAAATTAGATCTTGTTTTTAAAGAAAATGTTACTTTGAAAAATGAAATTGATTTCATAACAAAAGAATTGGATTTGGTTTTGAATAAAAATAAATCTTTGCAAAATGATATTGATATTCATGTTTGCCATGCTAGCATAGCTTTTACTTCTAGCACTTCCATTGCATGCTCCACTTTATCTTCTAGCATTGAAAATGATATAAATAATTTGAAGAAAAGTGTTGATTGTTTGGGCTCCACTTTGAGCCAATGTGCTTTAAATCACACACGTTTGGAATCCTTGGTTCGCAAGAAACAAGATCCAACTATGCATGCACACCCTACACGGCATACACATGCTCATCACGGACACAATCATAACATGTATGCTCATGTGTACACTTGTACACATTGTGATCGAAAAGGCCACCTTGCTAGATTTTGCTATGATAGATTACATATTGAAAATTTAGCAACTAATCTTGTTTTGGTTAGGAGAGATACTAACCCCCGTGGACCCACAAGAAAATGGGTACCAAGATCCACCACTTTGATGTTTGATGTAGGTGGAGGCTCTCGCATAACGTGAGAGTGTTGGTGCCTTGAGGTGGATGCATTCTAAGCTAAAAGGAGAACCATTTGGATGCTTCACTCTCAAGGAGATTTGGTGGGAGGACCACCTTGGTTTGGAGAACTAGAGATGCACCTTCATCGATTTTGGTATCATTCTCTAACTCCCATTTTTATTTGCATGCTTTTTATATTCATCTATTTATAGCATGTCATGTTTTATTGTTCATTATGCTTATACCATGCTCTTTAGAATAGTGTTATACATGTGTAGTTACTTGAGCACCTATGTCTTATATGGATCTATATTTAGTGTTCTCACATTGTTTAAACTAACATGTATGCCCTAGATCTAATGCACATGCATATGCATTATAACCATTTGGATGTTTATGATTTTTGTTCTTATTGAATCATGTTACATTATTTCATGATTAGTATGATATTTGCCATGTTTATTAGACTTATGCTTTACATGATTAGTTATTGAGACACCCATGTTTAGTATGGACCCATATTTTGTGTTCTCTTTATGTTTTAGCTACCATGTTTATCATAGGTTTAATGCACATGTCTTTGTCATGCAAATCATATGGTTGACTATGATTTTTTTTGTTTTAATGATTCATGTTTTGATAAATAACTTGTGTTGTATGATTTCTAATTTAGCCACATGTTTTGATCATGTATTTTATGATTCTTATAGCATGTGGATTTACATAATGATCATTTTTAGAATATTGTTGATTTATGACTCGTTTTATGCTTAATGATTTGGATATATGCTTAGATGTTAGTTTTCATTAAAACTAGGATTTATACTTGTACATAGAATGGGCCACAAATAAACCTTTATATATATATTTGTGCTTGGATGCCTATTGTACCCATTAGATGTTCTAGTATAGTCTAGTTTTGATGATTCATGCATTCAAACATGTATTCCTATTTTTGATGTATTTTCTATGATTAGATGTTTTCACTTCATGTATATGTCTAATTTGCCAAACCATAGGATATACATGTATGCCCCTTGAGTCATTTGCTTTTCATGCAAATCTATATTTTGGACTCAATTGTGTTTAGGGATATGTATGTATACTTTTGTTTGTCAAAACATACATATGCCTTGGAGTTTGATTTGTTATGATGATTTTTGTGTCATTGAGAAAATTTCCTTAGTAATGAAGATTTAGTTTTCTAGTGTTCATATTTTAAAGGAATTTCAATCGAGCTTGATTGTCCATTTTCATGATGATATGTTTCTCACAACACTTGTACACTCACCTTATTTTGATGTTTTCTCATGATTTGATTTTCATGAGTACTATTGGTGCCATATAGATTTTGAGTGTTTGGTGATCATGTGATTTACATGTGTTTTCATGAAAAACATTTTTTTTGTTATTCCTCACTTGAAGGATTACGTGCTAGTTTTCAAATTTTCATAAATAGTTCGTATTCTTCAATTTGGTAGAATTTTTCAAACAAACTATAATTCCAAATCTATTTTTGAAAACCCCTACCTTCAATGGGCGGTTGGATGGGAGATCATGTTCATGCATACTTTAAAATGAAAATCATTTAAATCTTGAATCATGATGGGAGGTATAGTTGATATGAGTCATACACTTGATCTTATTGTTGTTTCAATTGGTATCATTGAATTCTTTCAATGGTATCAATCTTGACATCCTTGTATACTCATATATGTTTTGTTTATATATGTATGCTTACACTTATATTGTATCAATTTCAATTGGTATCTATTTCTTACATACATATATAGATGATTATTTGTGCTTATTATATCCCTATATCTTGAAGCACAAATTTTAGTTATGTTAAGCTTGAGTTTTTCAATTGGTATCCATATACAAGCTTTATCATAATTTTAAGATTGCTAAGCTTGAATTTTTAATGAATATCATGTTTCAATTGATTTAATTTTAAATTGGTATCTTATTTCAAGCCTATGCATATTTTCTTTTGGTATTTCATAAAGGGGGAGAAAACTCGTTTTTATATTTCAATTGGTATTTGGTTTACCATTGTTTTTGTTTCCCACTCCCTAACTTTATGATATTAAAGTAATTAGTATCATATGCTTATAATGAAAAATATCTTCTTTTGGTATCAAGATGCTATTTGTTCCTTAAATTGGTATAAATTTTTTATTATCTATTGGTATCAAGTTTACATTACAGTTTTCATTTTGATATAAAATGTTATTTTGTTTCAATGCCTTGTCTTATTTCAAATAGGATTTGGCATTTCTCAAAGTTGTTATTTTCAATTGATATCATATGACCTTGGTTTTACCCCTTGGAATAATTTATTGCTTCTTTGTTTTGAAGATTTAGGGGGAGAAGTATTTGTTTCATTATGTTTGTTTTTACCCCTTTGTTGATGATTGACAAAAAGGGGAGAAGAATTTGTAGTTTATATGCATGGTTGATTTATGCATATGTTTTAGTTAGTTTTCATTAGTAATAATATGTTGGTTTAAATATTATGTTTTATTGGTATCAAGAGCATGTTTCATTGTTTATGTTTTATTTTAATTGGTATCCAGAACATGTTTATATGTGTTAAGAACATTCATTGCATATCTTATATGTTTTATTGTTATGCATGAGCTAAGGGGGAGCTTCTTTGAAGCTTAACTTTAATCCATGCATATATAACTCCATGAGTTTTGTCATCATCAAAAAGGGGGAGATTGTTGGCCCAAAGGCCTTCCACTCTAGTTTTGATGATGATTAACTCATGTAGTTATGTGTACTAATAATCTTGTGATTTTAGTTTCAGATCTTTAATCAAGTTATTAGTAGGTGATTAGCTTCAACAAGATGATTGGAAGCTACCCACATGTTGATTCAAGAGCCCAAGCGTCAAAGATCATATATAGCACTTGCTCCGTGGATCAAAGAGTTTTGGATCGAGTCGGCTTGGAGATTGCGCTCTACAAGAAGACATCGGTACCATAGTTTAGTTTTGGGTTTAGATCCTAATTGTAAAGATTAGAATAGTATGATAAGCTCAAGTTCACAACACACACGTTTCATGTTTTGAATATGGTTTTCGATTTTTCGGTTTTAGGTTTAACCGATCTGGTTTTCATGAATAGATCTTATATCAAAACAAGTTACATGGTTTAGTGTATATGATTTGTTCTATATACATGCATGCTTCTATTGCTTAAACAAACTAGTTTGATAGTCTACTCATGAGTTTTATGTTTTGGTATTTATGACAAAACATATTTTGGAATTAATGACAAAAACTATGATATGTATATGTTCCATGTATATTGGATTTCTATCCATATGCATCATGTTTCAAAATGTTTAAATATCATGTTTTTGTATTTGGATGAGTTTTAGACAAAATGTATTTCTATTCAAGAATCCAAGTTTTAGAAAATACAAGGTTGGTTTTTGGTAAAAATGAAAAGACATAAAAATAGTTTTAATTGCTTGATATTTGAGTCAAAACTTTATCACATGTTTATATATCAATGCAATTTGACAAAACTATTTTAGGGATTTTTAGTAGTTATAAGAATTTATTGGATATTTATTTCCCAGATTTCTGACCTGTTTTGGTGTCTGCCAGGCTGATCGGTCGACCGGTACGGTCGACCGCACCATGTAGACGGTCGACCGTATTGGTCGACCGACGTGCACAGAAACGTGCACGCTGGCTACACCTATAGCCGGTCGACCGTGTCGGTCGGGTTGCTCTCTGTTTGTTTGGGTCGACCGGGCGGTCGACCGCTAGCGCCAACGGGTCAAAAATTGACCGTTGGGCGGTCGACCGGGCGGTCGACCGTCAGGGTAATTCTGGCAAAAAATTACAGCCAACGGCTATTTTCTGGATTAGCCTATAAATACCCCATTTGCAAGAGTTTTTCTCTAAGAATTTTGTGCGAATTTTCACATACTCTCTGGTGTTTTTACAGCAATAAAAAGAAGTTTTTGAGCTTGATTTGAACAATCTTTTGGTGTTTTCTTTAGGATTTGAAAAATCAAAGAAAAGGGTTT